>BQKN01000071.1:1257912-1277790 GCA_022839385.1 Asparagus kiusianus | reverse complement strand
TAAACTATATTACCCAAGCAATCTTGATCTTCATTGTAGCTCAACTTAGTACACGTTGCGGATGAAGCTTGAACTTGATCTTTAACTTGAATTGTATGTTGCTTCACTCCATATTTCCGCCAACCTCCGTTTGATATCGTCGTTAAAGCGCTATTCCATCCATCCTCCAACAACGTTGTTTGTCTATGATAAATAAGAAAACACAAATACTAGACAAACAACATTAGAAGTAAATTGTTTGTTAAGCATCATCAAAACAAGAAGGCCAACAGTCGCATGGTAGGCTACTACCCATCGGTTATCCTAAGGGAATGTTAGGGTTTCCGGAATAGGTCAAGTAGTTCAGGGACGTAGGAGTGTGATTATTGACCGAAGTAATAATACGTCGCATGGTAGATTATTACTTAGGCTATGTTAGTCGTAGGAATAACGGCACCAATCATCAGAGGTGATCATTAACCCGATGGGGTTTTGTTGCGATTGGAGCAACTATGAGGACCTACCATCCTTTTGAAGAGGATTGGTAAGTTGATTTTGTCAGAGGTGTAGTGTTAACATGACAGTGGGAGTTTGTTATGATTTGAGCAACTCTGTGGACTTACCATCCTATTAAAGAGGATTAGTAAGTTGGTTTTGTCAGAGGTTTAGTGTTAACATGACAGAAGTATCCCGGTCCTGACTGTAAGAAGGTTGGACCAATCAGTGCTCTAGGTCACGCCTAAGAACGTCGTTGGCGGCATCTCATACGAGGTTTTCCGCCAGAGTAGATGAAGTAGGAACAGTTTAGCCTCGTGTACCAGTTGGAGGGTGGTGAGGACCAGTTTAGACTCATGCACTCGTGGGAGTTTTGAAGGAGAACTAAGGGTAGTACTTCTTCAAGTATTTGCCATTGATGGGCATCATGATCTTATCGATGTTTGGCTTGACGAGGCGGTAGGCTCCGTTCGAATAGACTGTCTCTACCACGAATGGTCCCTCCCATTTAGGTTGAAATTTGCCCTTCTTCTTGGAGGTGAGAATCATCGGTTGGCGAACGGCTAGTACCAGTTCTCCCTCCTTGAAGATTCGGCGTTTGACTTTCTTGTCGAAAGCCTTGGTCATTCGGGCTTGATAGAACTCAATGTGTTGTTGAGCTTCTAGTCATTTGTCATCCAACGCTTCGAGCTCCGCGAGTCGTCGTTGGTGATTGTCCTTAGCCGTCATTCCCGTTGTTGGGGCGACACGGAGGGATGGAATTTGAATCTCTAATGGCAACACGGCCTCACAGCCGTATACCAATGAGTAGGGCGTGTGGCTAGTCGGTGTGCAAACCGTTGTGCGATATGCCCATAATCTCTCGCTAAGTTTTTCATTCCAATCGCGTTTGCTAGTGGAAGTTAGCTTGGTCAAGATCTTAATAATTGTTTTGTTGAAGGCCTCGGCTAAACCATTCGTCGAAGGGTTATAGGCCGTGGAGGAGAGGTTCTGTATTCGGAACTTGTCACAAAACCTGGTGAATGCATGTCTAATGAACTGCGTGCCGTTTTCATGAATAATACGCCAGGGTACGCCGTATCAGTATATGACATGGTGTTTGATGAATTTGATCACGTCATTAGTCTTGACCTCTCTTAAGGGGATGGCTTCGGCGCACTTAGAGAAGTAGTCGGTGATCGCGAGGATGAAACGATGACCTCTCACCGACGGCGGGGATATTGGCCCGACTATGTCCATCCTCCATGCTTCGAAGGGCCATGACGCCTTCGTCGGGTGTAGGTCTTCGTGAGGTTATGCATGTAGTTGGCGTGGATTTGGCATTCGTGGCAGCGCTTTGCGTAAGCGACCGCGTCGCTGACCATCCCGGGCCAAAAGTAGCCTATCCTCTGCAGGCGATCCCAAAGTTTGGGTTCAGGCTGGTGAACCCCGCAAACGCCGTCGTGGGCTTTGTGTAGAGCTTCTTGTGCTTCTGTCCCCAAAAGACATCAAAGTAACAAGACGTCGTACGATCTCCGATACAATGTCTTGGTGGTCAAATCATAGTAGAACCTCAAGGCACGTCGTCGGACAAACTCTCGTTCCCTTGCGTCTTCGGGCAACACGCAGTATAGAACGTAATCGATGATCGGGAGACGCCAGTCCTCAAGACCGGGCTGATCCGAGACTCGATGGGTGGCGTTCGCTTTTGGGACATCTTTTAGTTGAAAGAGCTTTCGGCTCGCCACTATGACCCATTGGGTCGTCCCTAGTGGCTGGGCCAGGTTGGCCGCCAAAGAGGCAATGGCATCTGCATGCGTGTTCTTGGAACGTAGCACGTGCTCAATGTGGAAGCTCTCGAATGACCTCACTAGCTCGATGGTCGCTTGGTGAAGTGGGATCAGATCGTCGTTTCTAACCTCATACTCGCTAGTCATCTGATTGACGATGAGTTGAGAGTCGCCGTCAGCCTCAAGGCGCTTTATCCCTAACTCTTTTGCTAATTCGAGTCCGATGAGCAGTGCATTGTACTCAGCCACATTGTTGGTGCACAGCTCTGTTAAAGAAAAGGCTCGTGGCAACACGTGGTTATGCGGAGAGGTGAGGACCACCCCCACTCCTACAACGATAGAGCCGCTCGTGCCTACGTGAGACACGCCGTCGAAGAACATTTGCCACACCTCTGGTGACGAAGTTACGTTGGCTTCGGGGGGTTCATCTGGAAAATCTTCAAATAGGTCGGTCTTTGCCCTCAGCGGGTGACTAGCCATAAGATCGCAGATGGCCTGTCCCTTAACTGACGTTTATGGCTTGAAATGGATGTCATATTAAGATAGCAGAAATGCCCATCTGGCCAAACGCCAATTTAACGCCGCAGGCTGTGTCATAAAAACTCGGATGGGGTTCATCCGGGAAATGACGTGGATTGTCAGACCGACCAGGTAGTGCCGCATCTTTTGGATGGCGAATACTAAGGCCAAACATTCTTTTTCGATCATCGGGTGTTCGGCGCCTTGCAAGGTTCTACTTAGGTAGTAGATGCCCTGCTCATAGCCCACGTCGTCATTTTGTGCCAAGAGGGCTTCTAGAGAATGCTCTATAGCCCGTATATAGATGAGGAATGGCTTTCCTAAGATCGGCGCCGCAAGGACAGGCGGGTTCGAGAGATAAGTCTTGATCTCCTCAAAGGCCTTTTGGCAAGGCTCGTCCCACACGAAGGAAGTACCTTTCTTCATTAGTTTGGAGAAGGGTTGATACTTGCCCGAAAGATTCGAGATGAACCTTCGGATGTAAGCCAGTCTCCCCTGAAGGCCTCTTAGCTCCTTAAGATTTCGGGGCGGTCGAAGCTCTTAGATAGCTCGCACCTTATCTGGGTCAATCTGTATTCCTTTCGTCGTGATGATGAAACCGAGGAAATTGCCGCTAGACATCCCTAAGAATGACTTTGTAGGATTCATCTTGAGTTGATGAGTTCTCATGAGTTCGAACATTACCCTCAAGTCTTGGAGGTGGTCCTCCCTACAGCGACTCTTCATGACCAGGTCATCCACATAACACTCGACCGTCTTTCACAGGTAATCCCGAAAGATCGAACTCATGGTGCGTTGATATGTGGCACCGGTGTTTTTGAGTCCGAAGGGCATGACCGTATAGCAGTACACCCCCATGGGAGTCCTGAATGAAGTGTGTTTTTCGTCCTCAGGGGGCATTTTGATTTTATTGTACCCTGAGAAACCATCCATAAAGGACATCCTCTCGAACCCACAGGTGTTGTCAATGATGACATCCGTGATGGGCAAAGTGAACTCGTCCTTAGGGCACGTGGTGTTGAGATCCCTGAAGTCAATGCAGATACGGATCTTACCATTTTTCTTCAGGATCAGAACAATATTGGCTACCCAGTCGGGATGCTGTTCCTCCCTGATGAAGTCGGATTCGATCAGTTTCTTCACTTCAGCCTTGATCGCCTCCATGATTTGCGGACAGAATCGCCTTTGCTGTTGCTTGACTGGTTTGGCGTCCGGGTTGATGTTGAGGCGATGTGTTGCAACCCACGGATCCAGGCCAGGCATGTCATCGTAATTCCATGCGAAGATGTCTATGTATTACCGTATGAGGGTAATGAGGTCCTCTATTTCTTGGGGAGGTAGACTGCCGCTGATGAATATGGGCTTGGGATTCACCTCATCCCCCATGTTCACCTGGAGGATCTTATCTTCGGTCGGTGGTTGACGTTGCTCGAAGCGGCTGTTCCACTGAGCGTTAACGTGGCGATCCCATGTCTCATCGTAAAGCAGGATTTGTTCGTCCTCAGCCATTTCGGCGGGGTCGACTGCAGCCATGTTCACCGTAAGGCTATCGAATAGATCCCTTACGCTGATGTCTGAGTCCCATGCTGAGGTAGTCGACGATCGATCTCCCGAACATGCATAGTCGGAATCCTCGTTGACGTAACAGCACAAATCCGATGAGGAGGAGGAGTAGCCTAAGCCCCTCCGAGTCCTGTTGAAGTAATTTGAGGGTTTCCCTTTGGGTACATAAGCAGGTTGGATGACCGTTTTGCGCCCTCGGTCGTAATTCAGGCCCTCTAAACGAGTGAGGTCGTACCCCATGTCGCTCATCATGCGCTTTGCGACTTGACTGTATTGTGAAAACTGAGGCGTGAGGTCCTCGTCTTCAGATTCATCCCATAGCATGCATAGGGGACGATCGATTCGACCAAAGATAATGTCTTTTCGATAATTATTCCGGGCAGGCACGATGAGCACAGCTTGCGACGACTCGATCGGTCGCGCTTTTGCGACGTATGACGAACATATTGGCAAGTGCAGGGAAGGATCACTGTAGAGTGTTGACCATAGGTTACTGGGTGCCTCATCCTCGGATATGGAGCAAGATGACAAATAAGCAAAGTTGGACTTCTCATTCATGATAATCTCCTCCACCTGAACGGCATTGGTTACATTGTGACTTTCGTAACCGATTACAATTGACTCGAAGTCATTCAGGATTAGGTTGTCTCCATACTCAGGTTCGCTATCTACCTCGTTGCCACTCTCCAGTTCTTCGACCGGTGGCTCGTCGGGGTCCTGGTACAGTAGAGAATCCATGAAATAGTTTTCAACGCCTTTGAAGGGTTGCTTGTCGGCCACTACTGTCTTCACTTGCTCGTAATCGTCCACATACTTTAGGCATTGGTGTAACGTGGATGGGACTATTCGGTTGCCATGGATCCACGGACGTCCTAAGAGTATGTTGTAGGATGGCTCGGCGTCAATGACATAGCAGGTCACCTCCGTCTTCATGTTGCCTATTCGGCATTTTAGGCGGATTTTGCCGAGCGGTCGAGTCCCCGTGGCATTAAAGCCAAAGATGGTCGTGGTAGTCGTGGACAGGCGCTTTGGTGGTATTCCTAGGTGTTTGATCAATTTTAGGGGGACAATGCTCAATGCGGAGCCTGGGTCAACCTGAATTTGATCCACCTTCGACGAGCCGACGTACCCCGTGAAGTACAAGGGTCGGTCATGAGACGTGCTCTTGATGAGCATGTCCTCAGGAGTGAAAGTGATGCACGGGACCCATCTCTCGGAGGTTTGGCAACATGTCGCGCATTCCTGCTCTGCATCCTCTTCCCTCGAGAAGTGGGTGGAGAAGGCCTCTGAGTCATCCAACGCCTCTTGTAGGGCTTCCCGGGTAGGCCTGGATAGTCGTAGGAGGTCGTACATGGTAATTCGCGTGGGGATGCTCTTCAGCTGCGCGAGCACATTGAACCGAAAAGGTTGACGGCTTGAGCTTGGCCTGTCTAGATTGGGAGGGGTTGCCGCGGCTGGCCTCGTGGGAGGTCCCGCCGGGTTCTCCGCCCTCATAGGATATTCCTTCGCGAATTCCTTCCCTGCTCTCGTGGCGAGGACAGTAATATCCTCTTCGGAGTCGGTCAGGGCGGCCATTGCTATGTTATCTCTACCCAGGATGGCGGAGACGACATTACAATGTTTTCCCTTAGTTTCTTTCGAGGGTTTTGCAGTCCATTGCTCGTCGTTGAGGAGGTCCGGATGGACCCACATCACTTGACCCGATGGCAAAGTCTGTGGGATTAAACCCTTCCCTCGCTGGTTGTAGGAGTCGTTATTGGTGATCTTCAAGACTGCCTTAGGGATAGGAATTATCCCTGCCGGAGCTTGGACTTCCGGGAGATCTGTTCCAAAGCTCAAGGTGACCATATTCGTGGTTACCTGCTTTTGAACTTTTTCCTTCTTTAGGACTCCCGCATCGTAGAGGGCTTGGAGCTTATCCTTGAGGACGTAACACTTGGTCGTGTGGTGCCCAAGGAATCTGTGATAGGCATAATAATTCGGGTCATCGGTTTTGTTTGCCTCCTCGGGCTTCACGGCTTCTGGAAGTTTAATCCGACCGCTCTTGAGTAGAGTATCGAATGTCGCTACCACCTGATCTTCTTTGAAGTCGTATTGCCGTGGAGGGTGTTGCTCGAATTGTCTGGGTCTCTGCTTCTGAGCAGTTTTTGGCGCCGGGGTAGAGTCAACGGCCATGATCTCTTTTCCTCTTGTTCGAGGAGGATTCTTTAGCACGGAGGGTTCTGCGGCTCCCTTCTTGGACTGCGACTCTTCGGCCTCTAATCTTTTGATCATATTTTCCACTTGCTCGCCCTGGCGAACAAGTTCCTTCCATGTCCGAGTTTCTACCGCACCCACTTTGGATAGAATATGGATCGAGAGATTATTGCAGCACATCTCGATCAGTGTGGATTCGGAAACTTGGTCCTGATAGTGGACTGATCGGTTCCGGAACCTCTTCACGAAGTCATTGACTGACTCCGACTTTCGTTGCTTTCCGACGAGGAGGGTGGCCATTAACACCTCCGTGTCGTCGTCGAAGAAGCGGGCTAGGAAGAGCCTTTTAACGTCGGCCCACGACTTGATAGAACCGGGTTCTAACTTACGGAACCATTCAAAGGCCACCCCCTTGAGGGTGCCTATGAATAGCCGAGTGAGAATAGCGTCGTTCCTCGTAAGGAATCCGGTCTGCGCCATGAAGTAGTAAATGTGTTTTGAGGGCGAGCCCTTGCCGTCAAATAGCACCAAACTAATCGTCTTGAACTTCGTCGGGTATGGGACCGTATCCTATTCGACAGGGTAGGGTCGGACCACCACCAGCTTGTTCATGTTCTGCTGAAGCTTCAGCGCGTTGAGCTGGTTTTGGAACTCATCGAACCTCTTGTCGCGGGTGCTACCCCCAATATACAACGTCCCTAGCGATGTCTTTGAAGAGTAATCGGATTGTGGATTGCTGTTATCTTCCGTCTCGATCGCCGGTCGATGGGGAGGTACCCACTCTTTATCCCCTGTTCACCGGGGTAAGGTGCGCTGGGTTCTTTTCTTCTTCTTCTTCTTGTTCAGAAGTTGCTCCATTATTTCCCTCAGGGAATCGATGGTTGCCTATTGCTCTTCAAGCTTTTGGGCCACCGTCTGTTCATGGGCGAGTTCAGTCATGTGTACCCTCGTCGGTGCGTCCTGACTTGAGTGCGAGATTTGGGACGTGGTTGCCTCCGAATGAACTTTGTCTTCGCCATAGGAGGAAGGTGCTAAGGTGGAGTAATCAAACCCGATGCTTACCCCCTTACGACTACGGGTACGCTGGTATATGCCGCCCTGTCCGTGTTGAACGAGCCGAGGCTCAGGCCCCAGGACGGAGTCCGAATCTGGGGAGTCAGAAAGCACCGCCTTACCCCTGTCCGTCATGTTGATTGTGGCAAACGGGAGCTCTAGGTCGTCGGTGGCGCGTCCTCTTTGGCGACGATGCCTTTGACGAGTGGGTCTTAGCCGAGAAGGTTGTCGAGAGAGCCTCTCGAACACTAAAGGTTTCACCGTTTCTATACATTGACAGTCGGCGAGTACTGTCTGGATGAGCCTTTCGCAGTGGCACTGAGGACTCGCCTCATGTATGGTGCGTTTGCGAGTTAGATAATCCCGGAGGTCTTTCGTGGGTGATTGGCGACCACCCCCAAGGTCAGATGGGTCGTCTGAGTGATCGCACAGGAGGGTTTTGGATGTACCCCCTGTTGTGCGCTTGGTGGAACGCCTAGATGTCGGAGTTGGGCGAGTTTGCCTTGACAGGCGAACCCTCGCGTTCGGGCGAACTCCAACATGTGGGCGAGATTCAACGCCTCGCTCGCGCGGGCGGGTTTGCGAGGCATCGCCTATTGCCTATCACAAGAATATCAGTCACATGTCCCTATTCACAATAGAAAGAATATAGTAACAATCCAGAATAAGAAATAGATATATCATAAAAACTAGATCATCCTAGATATAAAAATATGGGTCAAAAATACCCTTATTACAAAAACGGTCTAAGTAGGAATAAAAGTACATAGTCCATAATAAAAAAATTCTGATAAAATAACTAAATCCATCATCAAACTAAAGAAAATATTGTAAAAGAGTTCTAGTGTTCATCAACTACCACAGAAAGAACACGACTAGGCTTCAGTTTGTCCTTCTACTCCATCAGAAAGACACTCTGGCTAGGCATACACCGGCTTTGCTACATCATCAAACTGAACCTGTTAGTCCCCTAATTCTGACGCACACTAGAGAAAACAGATGTACGTCAGCGTGCATGGCACACGGCAAGATCCCACATAGAAGAATGAAGCAGTCGAGCGACCCATGTTATGACAGTAATAATAATAATGGAAAAGACAAGGATACATGCAACTACGAATCTAATAAATCAAGATGTAATCCTCTACTAAACATGATAGCATACAACTATATACATACAGTAACTAGGTCAAATACTAATCATCCTAAAACTCATCGGTTCACATCTCACACGGAGTAAACGCTCATATCATCGGATAACTAACTGTTCACAAATCCCCTACGTGTACCTAATACATCACTACATTGGATCGGTCAGAGGGATACACGCAATTCGATTTTAACCTGGTTCAAACTCAAGCTAAACTCGGGTGAATGTCAAATTCACGGACCACAGTGACTACACTGGCTTTACTTTGACCCGACAAACTAACCCCAAGCTACACTGGATCATGGGGCGAGCCTGGAAGATACATCAACAGCTATATTTGATCATATGAGCAAGGACTTCCTCATCCCCACTCTTCTTGTTTTTCTAAGTCAACAACATGAGCTATAATAGATTTCTGGTCTACCTCCTAATTCAGTCAACGCATTCACACATATCACTAAATCTGTTCATGACGCACGAGGCCACTAAATCATGAACTACTAAGGTTCTCAATCACAACAAGAGATAATAAATAAAACTAATTCTATGCAACAACATCATGGCATATTGAATATATTGAAATAAAGATCGTAAGACATGAATAGTAACTAT
Source organism: Asparagus kiusianus (assembly GCA_022839385.1). NCBI lineage: Eukaryota > Viridiplantae > Streptophyta > Magnoliopsida > Asparagales > Asparagaceae > Asparagus > Asparagus kiusianus. The sequence goes on along the minus strand of BQKN01000071.1, from coordinate 1,268,454 downwards.
AAAAATACGAAAAGTATGGACAGTGACTTGTGAACAGCATAATCATGCGTGAAAACCAATTTCATCCAATATATTCTTTTAAAACTGTTTCTCGTTATATTAATTCAGAACTTGTGTTTAAAAATCATAAATTTATTTATTTAAAATAATCTTTTTATAAAATAAACTCTTTTAAATTATTATTCTAAAATAATCTCCTTTACACAAAGTAAATTCTTTTCTCATTACAATAATTCTAAAATAATATTTAAATATTCTATTTGATATTACTTCTTCCAAAATAAATTCTTTTAAAATATTTCTCATAATAATAGTTCAGAATACTCCCTTTTACAAATTATTCTTTCTTTCAAAAATATTTCGTAATTAATCATAAACTATTTTTCAACATATTCACTCATCATATATAGCATCACTTCACAAAGTATAACCACCGTAGTAATATCAACAAACTCATGCATATAATAATATATCAATCTAATCTATATATTTAATTAGTATTAGATATAAATATTAAAATGACGAGTTAAAGAATATTGGGATCTTGCCAACGAGGCCGAGGGCCTGGAGGGTTTGGAGACGCTGGTCGGAAAGAGGAGGCTGGACGTTAGTGGGCTTACGGCAGTTCGGCGGGAGCTTGGTCGGAGTTAAGCTCGGATCTGGGCGGCGCGAAGGGCTGCTGTCGGCAAAGGTAGCGACGGTGAGGGGGCTCGACGAGAAAGAGAGGACGGAGTTTGGAGGGTGGAGGTAGTGTCGGGTGGATCTGGTGGCGAGGGAATTTGGACGGTGTTGTCGATGGCGGCGACTCTACGTCAGGGAGAGCTGGTGGCGAGCTCAGAGCGGTGGCATAGGGGTGCAATAAGGGGGTGGCTTGCTTGGAGCTGAAGCTTGAGGAGACGGAGCTAGCGGCGGCGTGAAGCTGATAGGCAGGGAGCTCGGCTCGGGAAGATGCGTCGGGTCTGGTGGCGACTGTAGGGGGTCGTAGGGCACTGCCTGGCAGTCGACGAGCGGAGGAGGAGCTCGGGTGATGCTGATGGAGGTAAGCAGCGATGTAGGCATTGTTATAAATAGTGGTAAATAGCCCCACAATAGATACGGTAATAGCATTAGCGGTCCCTTCCCGCGATGCTATCGCCCGCTACACTATCGCGCAATAGCGGTGACATATTGCGGAATATGTTTGTTCGCAAAAGCGATCAATAGTGTGTCATAATGGTAAATAGTGAGCGATTACATTCGAAATTTACTTTTTGACTGCTATTTAAAAGCGGTTTGAGGCTTACTTTTTAAATTAAACTCAACCCTTGACCATTGTATTCCACCGTCTCCTATGATTTTCAGCATACTCCCGCCACCTCTCTTAGCCTCTGGTACCTACCTTGATACTTCCTCTCACCTCCTTCACCGTGATCTCCTCTTAGGGCAATCTTGTCACCGTTAAGCTCTTCTTCTCGAAGACGATGACTTTTTGACTCCTTCAGTCATCTTCGGTATTACGTGATGGTTACATGTCTATTTCATGTTTAGGATCTTTTTAAATCATCCAATATGTACTTTTAGATTTCTTATATTTTTCTTTAATTTTTTTTAGTATTTATACATATCTAAATTAGATCGCTACTTAACTTTACGCTTTTTACCGCTATTTTGCCGCAATAGCCCGAAATAGACTTAGCAATGCCTCACCGCTGTGTAACGCTATCCGCTATCAATAACCTTGGATGTAGGGGAGCTGGTGGAGTGAAGGAGAGGAGCTGGAGGTGCGGATCTGGGAAGTTTGGACTGAGGAGAAGTGGGCGACGGTCGAGGCTGTTGAAGAAGATTCTAGTCGGATCTGGTGGGAGGCCGATGGTGGTTATGATGAGCGCGGTGATGGAGAGGGGCTGAGGGTGTGGTGCGGATACGATAGATAGAGGCATTGGGGGAGGTGGTGATGGCAACGACGGGGGAGAGAGGGGACTGGGGGCTGTCGGGGAAGCGGCGTAGGAGGAGGAAAGAGAGAACAGGGGAGAGGGGAGAGAGAAGAGAGGTGGGGCGGCATGAAAATGAAGAGGAGAGGAGAGAGAACGAGATAGAAAGAAGAAAGGGCGGCATGAACGTGAACAGGAGAGAAGAGGAAAAACAAAAGGAAAAATATAAATATATAGGGTTAGGGTTTTGAAAAAATAATTAAAAATAATATTAATTACGAAATAAATTAAATAATTATGTGAAAATTATCTACACATTAAAACGTACCAGTTATACTAATACGACAGATAATATGCAATAGTAGAAATAATACAACTAATTGTATAATTAAACAAGAATAATTAATAAAAAATATAATTACTCATATTTAAAATCAACTAATTATGGGAGAATTATCTACATAATAAAACGTACCAGTTACGCTAATATAACTGATAATATGCAATAATAGAAATAATACAACTAATTGTACAATTAATATAGAATAATTAATAAAATATAATTACTTATATTTAAAATTAAATAATTATGGGAAAATTAACTATATAATAAAAGATATCAATTATACTAATACAACAGATATTATGTGATAGTAAAAATACAATAAAGTATACAAATAATACGTAATTAATAATATAATATATTATATAAAATAATACTTAATAATAATAATAATACAACATATTATTTAAAATGATACATAATAGTATCCATAACACAACGGATTAATTTCAGAAATTTTTACTACACTAAGTTAATTTATAAATATCAAAATCATTTAAATAAATATAAAATTTGAACTTTTAAATTGTAGAAAATTCTAGAAAATCGAGAAAAATACAAATACTCTTTTAAAATAATAATTAAATATTTTAAAATACTAAAAAATTATTTAACTAGTATCGAAAATTTATGATCATTACAAAGGAGATGCAACTCTTGAGCAGATCCAGAAAGAAGCTGCTGCTGCTGCTGCACCCATGGAAGCGGAGCACAGGAGGGAGGCTGCTGAAATGGTATGAGCGACCCACGAAAAGAAGCTGTCAGACATCAAGTCTAGACTTGCATCCATTAAGCTGACGGGCCCTGGTACTTAGCCTCGTTTATCCTCTTTTTTTTTAGTGCTAATTTTTGTATCATATTCACGACAAGTATTGTCACTTTGTAGCAACTCAACAATGTCGAATGAAAATGATATCATTTTGCCTTTCACTATTCCTTTTTTTTGTGTTTTAACATAGAACTGAAAAGATTGAGAATGTCATAGGTGTAATGTTAACTTAATATAAATCTAAAATTTTCTTTATTATCAAAATAATTTTAGAAAATTTCAATCGTCAGAGGTGTAATATTAACTTGACAATATACAAGCTGGGGAAGGTTTGAAAGATTTGTTACTCTTAACTCAATGAATTTTGAATAATCAACCCCTAGTCTAAGTGAGCTTTATTTCTCCTTTTATACTTGACTGAGGATTAGAAAAAAGGGTCTCATGATCTGCGGATAGTATTTCTTAAGAAATTTCCCGTTGATTGACATCATGAGCCTATCACCTTTCTAATTAATGATATGGTAAGTCTCATTCGAATAGACTAATTCTATTACAAAGGGTCCTTCCCACATGGGATTGAATTTACCTTTGGTCTTGTGCATCATCACCATAGGTCATCTGACTGCTAAGACCAAATCGTCTTCCTTGAAGATCTTTTCCTTAACCTTCTTGTTGTAGGCTTTAGAAATTCAAGCTTGATACAACTCGATCTGCTCCTAGGCTTGAAGTCACTTATCGTCTACTGCTTCCAATTCTTGAAGGCGTAGTCGATGCTACTCTTCATCCATCATCCTGGTTGTAATGGCAACCCTAAGGGGTGGGATCTTAATTTCTAATGGTAGTACGGCTTCACAGCCATATACCAAAGAAAAGAGGGGGCTTTGTTAGGGTTCTTATTGTTATACGGTAAGGCCATAGACATTCGCCCAGCTTTCATCCCAATCGCGTTGACTCTTGGAGACAAACTTTTTGAAAAGTCTCATGATTGTTTTATTAAAAGCTTCTACGAGGCCATTGGATGGTGGGTAGTACGTTGTTGATGCGATATTTTTATCTTGAACTATTCGTAGAATCTCTAAAAACTGTGACTGGCAAACTGTGTTCCATTATCGTGGACTATTCGTCTTGGTATGCCAAAGCGATAAATGACGTGATTCATAATGATCTTGATCATGCTTGAAGTCTTGAGTTCCTTCATAGGAATAGCTTCTGCTCACTTGGAAAAGTAATCGGTTACTACCAATATGAACCAATGTCCTTTGGAGGTCGGTGGGGAGATAGGTCCGACGATGTCCATTCCTCACATCTCAATTGGCCAAGATGAGGTTGTTGGATGTAGATTTCCTGGTGTTTGATGAATGAAGTCACCGTGAATCTAACTTGCATGACATCGTTTAGCATAATTAACAGCATCTGCAAACAATTTAGGCCAATAGTAACTAATTCTTTGGAGACGATCTCGTAATTTAGCTCCTGGTTGGTGAGCTCTGCATATTCCATCATGTGCTTCTTTAAGAGCCTCTTGCACTTCTTTTCTGAAAAGGCAGCGAAGCAAGACTCCATCATATAATTTTTGGTACAAGGTTTGAGAAACCGCATCATAATAGAATCAAAAAGCCTTTCGTTTTATGGCGGCCACTTCCTTAGAATCATCGGGTAGTATCTCGCATAAGACGTAGTCAATATACGGGAATCTTCAATCCCTTGGTTCAAGGTCAATTGAAGTCGCACAGGCAATCTTCGCTGTTGTTTCATTTGAGAAATCTTCTAAAGGCAGCTTGGGGTGATACAATTCATGACCCATAATGAATATTATTTTTTTGGCCTTTGGCGGCAATGCCAATGAAGTTGTCAACAAGGTTAAAGTATCCGCATATGCATTCTAGACTCATGGGATGTATCTAATAAAGAAGCCTTCAAACTTATGGGGTAGCTCTACTATGGTGAAGTGGTATAGAACTAAATCCTCATTAGGTACTTCATATTATCCTCGAACTTGATTCATGATGAGCTGAGAATCACCATAAGCCTCAAGGTGTCAAATATTGAGTTCCTCAGCCAACTGCATCCCTAATAGCAAAGCGTTGTACTTTGCTGCATTGTTGGTGCATGGCTCGATTAGAGAGAATCCTCTTGGGATTACATGACCACTTAGGGATACATGTACCATCCCCACACCAGCGTTAATTCCTCCATTAGGGTTTGCTCTAGATGCACCGTCAAAGAACAACTTCCAAACTTGCTTGACCCCTTGGGTTACACAAATTTCAGTAACTTCATCTGGTAAGTCTTCATATAATTTGGACGAATCAGGTACTGGATGATCAGTCAGGAAATCCGCTAGAGCTTAGCCTTTAACAACCTTTTAAGGCATGAATTGTATGGAATATTGCGATAGGAGTATCGCTCATTTTGCTAGATGGGAATTTAGTGAAGAGGGCTTCATCATAAGCACCATCAAAGGATTTACCTTGCAGATGATATAAATTGATTGTTAGAACAAGTAGTGTTGCATCTTCTGGAGGATGAATACTAAGGCGAGACACTCTTTTTCTATTGGATTGTACTAATGTTCGTCTCCAATCATGGTTGTGCTGAGGTAGTAGGTTGTCTGCTCATATCCTTGGTCATTATTTTGAGCTAACAAAGCTCCAAGAGAATGATCCATGGCTCTCACATATAACAGGAATGGTTTCCCTGATATCGGGGCCACAAGGATGGGTGGTTGAGTGAGCTATCTCTTGATCTCCTTGAATGCCATTTGACATTCTTCATCCCAAACGAATGAGTCTCCTTTCTTCATTAATTTGGGGAAAGGCTAGCAACATCATGAGAGATTTGATATGAATCTCTGGATGTACGCCAATCGGTCTTGTAAGCCTCTGAGCTCTTTGATGTTTCTCAGAGGTGGCATCTCTTGGATGGCACGAACCTTTTCTAGGTCGAGGGAAATTCCTTTAGATGTGACTATGAATCCCAGGAATTTACAGCTGGACACCCCTAGGAATGATTTGGTTGGATTCATCTTCAGTTGATGCACTCACATGATGTCAAACATCATTTTCAAATCTGCAAGATGATCGCCTTTGTTTTGGGTCTTTAGCGCAATACCATCCACGTAACACTCTATCTTTTTGTGTAGATATTCATGGAATATTATATTCATGGCACGCTGATAGGTTGCACCAGCGTTCTTTAGTTCGAAGGGCATTACCGTATAACAATACAACCCCAGTGGTATTCTGAAAGCGGTGTGCTTTTCGTCTTTAGGGTACATTTTAATTTGGTTATATCCTAAAAATCCATCCATAAAAGATATCCTCTTATACCCACAAGTATTGTCGATCATGGTATCTATGATGGGGAGTGAAAATTCATCCTTCGGACATGCAGCGTTTAGGTCACGAAAGTCGATACAAATTCAGACCTTGCCATTTTTCTTAGGCACAAGAACAATGTTAGCCACCCAGTCAGGATGTTGTTCCTCCCTGATGAAGCCCAAGTCAATTAGCTTTTTAACTTCTGACTCAATGGTCTCCATGATCTCTGGACGGAACCGATGTTGTTGTTGCTTAATAGGCTTTGCATCCGGATCGATGTTAAGACGATTTATGGCTACTTTAAGATCAAGACTAGGTATGTCTTCATAATTTCAAGCGAAGACATCTATATATTCTCTGATGAAAGATATGAGGTCCTCTTTCTCACATGGTGATAAGCTCTCGCTTATGAAGATTGGTTTGGGATTGACTTCATCCCCCATGTTAACTTGGATTACCTTATCTTTTGTGGGTGGCTCATATCGTTCGAAGCGCATGTCCCATAAAATGTTAAGGCATTTGATCCAAGGGTCATCGGTTGTCTTAATCAACTTTTCATCATCCTCGTCTACATCTTCATCTGGATGACTAGTCGAAGTCATGTTCACAGACATGTTTTTAAAGAATGTTCTGATGCTCACCTCGGATTCCCATGATAATGTTCCAGATGAATGGTCTTTCCATAGACAATCATCGGCTTTATTTTCTGATAGGGGAGGGGTTGAAACATAACCTAACCCCCTTCAAGTTTTATGATAATAATCAGGAGGCTTTCATTCCGGAGTGAAAGATCGAATTAGTGCTCGTCTTCCTTTCCGAAAGTTTAAACCTTCCTATTTATGGAAGTCATAACCCATTCTTCTCATTAGATGGATAGAATTGTGTTCATAATAATGAAGCTGTGGATTCTAAGATCTTCATCTGAACTTTCCCGCTTGGGTAACTCAGAGTTGGCTTTACCGAAGTAGATTGGCTTTTGACCTTTCTTTTTAGATAGGACCATGAAGAAGGCTTTATGCGCATCTTCCATCTCTTCGAATGTAGCAAAGGATGATTGGAGCGGCAAATCAAGTGATACCTCAGCATACAATGTGTGCCATAGATCTATACCTGCATCTGTATCTATCTCTGATTTCCCACATTCAGAGAACACATTAGACAAGTAAGCTAAATTGAAATCTTAATTAATGTACCACTCGCCCTCACTCGGTACATCATTGTTATCGAGCTCATTCTGGCTCATTACATTCAAATCTAATTCCTACGTGCACTCTTCCTCGGGCTCGGGCTCGATGTCCGCTTTGTTGCCACTGTCGGCGGTTTCCTTCAGTTTCTCTGGCTCTTGGGAGTCCAAATAGAAGACTAGGTCGATATGAAAATTCTCGACACCTCTGAAAGGTTACTTTTCTGTGATCAGGGTTTTGACTTCTCCCTCTACATCAGCATATTTCATTATCTGATATAGGATAGACAGAACGATGTGATTCGCATGAATCAAGGGTCATCCTAACAATAGATTGTAGGACGTGTCTGCATCTATGATATTATAAGTCACATAGGACTTGAGATCTCTGATTCGGCACCTGAGTTAGATCTTGCCCACGGGTCAGGTATTGTTGGTGTTGAAGCCGAAGATAGGTTTCTAGGTAGAGTTCAGCCGGTGCAGGGGAATCTCGAGGACTTGCATGACCCAGCATGGCATGATGCTGAGTGCAGAGCCTGGATCAACCTGGACACGGCTGATCTCAGAAGATCTGATATACCTTGTGTAGTACAGTGCCCGATCATGCTTGTGCTTGATTTGCATATCTTCTTGTGTGAATGATATGCACGGTAAACCTTTTACAGCTTGTAAGCATTGTGCACAGGAAGGCCCTTCAGTAACTTCTGGGACTACATGAACTTGTGTAATAAAGCTCTCTGTATCTATTAAAGCTTCAATCAAAGCTTCCCTCATTGTCTTCGACAGCTTGTACAGGGTGATCCTGGCCGGAATATTAGCCAACTGTGCCAGAACATTATACCGGAAGGGAGTGTTTGATCCTCCAGCTTCTTGAAGAAGATTTTTATTATAGTGGAGCTCCTTTTGTTTCTCTTTGTCTGTAGGCTTCCTAGGATTTGATGCGGCATAATTATGTACCAAAATTACAAGTGCACAATTGATCAAGTTATAGTATAAAAAGTTATCGATCCCACGAGGAATGTGATTTTAAGAGATTATTAGAATAGGTTATTATATTGTGTGCGTGAAAAAAATAAGATTAAAGAATAAGTGTGATTGTGATGAGTGATTATTGTGAATATATGCAAGAGACAATAAATTAAATTTAAGAGAAAAAAATAAGAATCAAAGAATAAATGAAATCATAAGGGAAGACAAAAGAATGAATAAAATCAAGAAGTAAAATCAAGAATGAAAAAAATTTCAAGAAAGTCAAGATGGAGGATTCAATTAAGATATGAGAAACCTAGAATTTAATCCACTAGCTAACCTCAATTACAAAACACAAACTATTCTCTTTTTATCATATTTCAACTTAGATTTATTAAGCATAGACTATAAAACCATTTAAGGAAAGTATAACCTATCAAATTATCATCTAAGTTAATATTACTATTCATGATAGGAACAATAACAAGATAGTAATCCTAGAATTCATAAGCATAACCTATCAAACCATTTAAGATAAGCATAGATTATCAAAATCATCTTCTACCAATTAGTTTTCTAGTTGATTATTCTAAACATGAACATTTTAAGTGTAAGAGAATAATCCATACAATATAAAGGAAATTAGACTAGTTTCATACAATTCTAAGATTCCTACAAGAATTAATTTCACAACTTAAGAAATAAAAACAAGAATAAAAAGAACTAATTACAAAAATAAAAAGAAAAGAAAAATCTAAACTATTAACAAGAATTAAATCTAACTACAAAGAATTAAAATCTAAACTATAAAATAAATTACAAAAATTAAATGCAAGAAAATAAATCTACTCTACAAATTAAAGTATAAAAAGAAATAAAAAGACAAAAAAAATAAATCTACACTATAAGCATGAATGTAAATCTAACTAATAAGCAATAATAAAGAAATTACTAAAAAAATAAAAAAGAAAAATAAAAAAATGCAAACCTTCAAATTGTTCTTCATCTCCATCCTCATCATTCAAAAAAGATGAGAAAAGATAAATTTAAAGTGGAAAAAAAATTATTATTATTAATTACAACAAAAGTTATAATTTTTAGAATGCCTTCTCAATTAAGAGTAGCCCTCCTCTCCAAATGGAGTTACAAAATTTTTCACACCTCTAACTCCTCACTCTCTACCCCTATTTATAGTAAACATCAGTGAATGAGAGCTATTGGATTGATATCTTATCCAAAAATACTAAATTTTAGGCTTTGATTCGTAACAAACTGTACGTCAGTATCGATGCCGGCATCGATACCCAGTCCTCTTATGTTGCTGATCCGAGCTTTTCTCTTGTTCTTGGACTTGGGCTTTGCCATTTCTTCTTCTTTTTAGCTTTAGGCTTTTGGATAATTTGGCAATTGATTTTCCAATGGGCTTCTTTGCTTCATTTCTTCATTTATTCAAGGGGTTTTTGTTGAGAGATGAGAGTTTGAGATTTATTCTTCATTAACTTGTATTTAAAAATAAAAACAATTATTAGAGGCATATTTATTCATATAAAATAGATAATATGGGTATAAAATTATAATAAAATGTGATTATAAAATACCCCCATACCTAAACTTTTGCTAGTCCTCTAACGAAGAAAATAAAAAGAAAATCATAACTCACTTTCATAGGAATCGCGGTTGTATTTAGCGCATACAACAAGCCTTTAAACCCCTAGGTTACCCTAGTGGACGAGTTGTAGTCTCGTGAGGGTTTGTAGTAAATATACCCACAAAATTTGGTCAACTTGCCAAGTTAAATAAGTCAGTAAATAACAAATTTTTTTTGATATATTTAGACATTCTAATTAAAGCTAGTTAATAATCAAGAAAACATTTTTATATATAACTCCAATGTAAATCCCTTAGAAAATCTTTTTCATTATAGCAATACAAAACCAAGTAAAATCTTAGACATTTAATTTAAAAGTTTTGAAAAGAACATGCTAACTTTTAAGTCTCTTGATCAAAAATTATTTTTCAAGACCATATATACAAAACAACAATATATA
>BQKN01000071.1:1230022-1257512 GCA_022839385.1 Asparagus kiusianus | reverse complement strand
TATATCACTAACTAGGAATTAGAAATTTTAAAATCTATCAATTAGATCTATTATTACTTAACTCTATTAATTTGGCAAGTGACAATATTTTTATATTTATTATTATTATTATTATTGAAACAAAAATTATGTCAAAAATGCAACAAAAGGATAAAATAAAGAGGAAAATATGTACTTCCCACCCCCACACCTAAATTTTGCATTGTTCTCAATGCAAATTCACTGATGCACAAAGTAAAGCAGATAAGAATTGAAGAACTTATATTTTTTGGTCGACAGTGATGATAAGGATCTACAATTACTTGTTAGTATGAGAATGAAGAAACCAAATAAGAGAGAAAAATTGTATTTTTTTCATTTTTTTTATTTTTATTATTATTTTATTATTATTATTTTTACAGATAATGAGGTTTATGTAGAAAATTCTAAAAATGGTTTCAGACGTTGACTATTTATTTTAAAAATGTTACCATTTTTAGGATTTTCTATCTCGACAGCCCCACGAGGAAAAACTTGTTTGACAAAAAATGGACATGTCCATCTTGATCTCAATTTTCCAGGAAAAAGTGCAATTTTGAATTGTACAATAAAACTTTCTGTCCTGGACAGAAATTTTTTTGTAAAATTGATTTGTCATGAAAAATCTTGGTTTTTTCTTTGTAAATTTTTTAATTTATGTATGCATCATTTTGAATTTCTTCCAACTCATTTATTTGGAGCAATCTGTTCTTACCTGCCGAGTCTATGTCAAAATTCAACTGTTTTATCGCCTACATTGCTCGATGCTCCAACTCCACTGGTAGGTGGCAGGCTTTCCCAAACACTAGTCTGTATGGTGACATCTCCAAATTGGCCTTGAAAGCTGTTCTATATGCCCAAAGAGCATCACATAATTTTACAGACCAATCTTTTCTGTTATGATTAACTATTTTTTCTAAGATTTATTTGATCTGCCTGTTTGTGACCTCTACTTGTCCACTGGTTTGGGGGTGATAGGGAGTTGACAATTTATATGTGATTGAATATTTTCTTATCAAAACCTCAAAAGAACGGTTACAGAAATGTGTACCGTTGTCACTTATGATCGCTCGGGGTACTCCAAACCGTGCAAAAATCTTCTCTTTTAAAAACTTGACAACTACCTTGTTATCATTAGTTTTGCAAGCTACCGCCTCAACCCATTTTGACATGTATTCAACGGCTACTAGAATGTAAACATTTCCAAAGGAATTTGGAAATGGTCCCATAAAATCGATACCCCACAAATCAAAAAGTTCAACAGATAAGATGGGTTGTAAGGGCATCATATTTCTCCTAGTGACATTCCCTAAAAGCTGACAGCGGTTATGAGTTTTACAAAACTCATATGAGTTGAATATCATATCTCCATGATAGTATTTTGATGATAACAATTTATACAATGTGTGCACTAACTTTTATATGCAGATTTCAATATCAGAATATGAACAAGTGCAAGTTGATTTCAAGGCATTATGAAGTGAAGAAAATGAAGAACATATGAGATAATGTATTTTACATTTTCTTTACTTACAATTATTGTACAAGCCTTAATCACACACACGTACACACACAATATTAGAACACACTAACACAGGCTTAGTGTGTTGGTTAACTATAGAAATCCCCTATGTTAACCATTAGAATTATAGTTAAAACTTGAGTATAAAAACATTTTATTTTATAATTTTTACTCTTAGTAGTCAACTAATTAGAATAGTAGTCGACTACTCCTGTATAAAACTTAAATATATGTTTCTATCATTTTACAGTATAGTCGACTAATATGGATTATAGTCGACTACTCAGGTGTTTGACAGAAACATAAGTTTCTGTTATTTTACAGTATAGTCGACTAATCAATAGTATTGTCGACTACTGAAGGCAAATTTCATTTTATCAGTTTCTGTCAAAATACAGTGTAGTCGACTAATGAGCATTATAGTCGACTACTGAGAAATTTTCTGAATACACAGAGTCTGTTTGAACTTAGTGTAGTCGACTAATCTGTATTGTAGTCGACTACAGATACAGTTTTTCTAAATTTCAAAGTTTGAATTTATGACTGTTTATAGCCATTTTTAAACGTTTTTAATGTTAAAAATTTGTCTTTTCAAGGGCTATAAATAGGTTATCTGTTCAGAAAAATAAAAGAGACTTACATACCCAGAAGCTTTGATCTTTGTGTATTTTTTCAAGTGAAAAATATTTAGATTTTGAGAAAAAGAAAAGTTTCTAAAATTACCTCTGAACATCATTCAAATACTTATTGTTTAGGCAATTTACAGAAGTTAGAATCATTCCTAAGCCACTACTACACTACACTACAAATCAAGGCTTATAGGAATTGAAATTGGTTCTTCAAAAGTTCTCTCAAGTTGTGAGGTGTTAATCTCTTGGTTTAGAGATTGGTGTGCAAATTAGCAAGGTATTTGTCAATTGGTGTTGCAATTTGCAGGGACTTGCAAATTGGTCAGGTTTGCTTTTGATTTTGTAAGTTTATTCAAAATCATAGTGGAAACTCTCAAGCGGGATTTGCTTGGGGACTGGATGTACACCGGATTGATGGAACCAGTATAAATCCTTGTGTTTGTGATTGTGAATTTCTAAGATTGTCATTTTTCTTTGCAATTTATAATATACTTTGCATAAATTTTAAAAGAACACTATTCACCCCCTCCCTCCTCTAGTGTACTAGTGTATCTATTTCAGATCCTACATTTGATATCAGAGCAAGGTGAAAGATGGCATCAACAAATACATCACAATTCAAAGAAGGTCATTCTACAAATCGTCCACCAATGTTCGATGGATTGAACTATAACTATTAGAAGTGCCGAATGAAGATTTACCTTCAATCAATTGGCTACGAACTTTGGAACGTCGTGGAAACGAAATATGAGAAGCCAACAACTCCTTTTACAGAATGGACTACTTCTCAAAGAAATAATGCAAATTTGGATTCAAAAGCAATGAATGCATTATTTTGTGCACTTGACAAAAATGAGTTTAATAGGGTGTCAACGTCCACATCTGCATACGATATTTGGCATACACTTGAGGTAACTCATGAAGGTACAAATAAAGTTAAAGAATCTAAAATTTCTATTCTTGTGCACAGATTTGAATTGTTCAAGATGAAGGAAAATGAGACTATTGGAGAAATGTTCACTAGATTCACCGATATCACAAATTCTCTCATTGGTCTTGGAAAAACATATACACAAGTGGAGATGATAAGAAAAATTCTTCGATCACTTACTCCATAATGGGAAAAGAAAGTTACCGCTATTGAAGAAGCCAATGATTTGTCAACTCTTACAGTTGAAAATCTTATTGGTAATCTTATGGAGTATGAAGTTCAAATTGAAGATAGAAAGAATGATGAAGAAATGAAGAACAAGAAAGTTCTTGCATTCAATACTATTTCCGATAAAGAAGATTCAGATGATGATGATGAAGAAATGGGCATGTTTGCACGAAAATTTCGAAAATTTATAAAACGAGGTAATTTTAAATCTAAGAGTTCAATTTCAAATAACCCTCTTTGTTTTAAGTGTAATAAACCAGGTCATATAAAGAAAGATTATCCAATGTTGAAGAATAAGCAAAAATCAAGTTTTTTAACAACTTCAACAATATTCAAAATAACAAGAAAAGGAAAGCAATGGCAGTCACTTGGGATGATAGTGATGAATCATCTTCAGATGAAGAAATTAAAGAAAAGGAAAGTGCTCACATGTGTTTTATGGCACAAGATGAAGTAAGTGACAATGAAGAGCTTTTAGATGCTTTCAATGAATTATATGAAACTTTTGTGAGATTAAAGACATCACATAATTTTCTTAAAGGTGAAAATAAAATATTACTTGAAGAAATTTCTGATTTAAATTCCTCTACTTTTTCTAATTCTCAAGTAATTGAATTGAAATAAGAAAATTTTTCTTTGCTTAAAGAAAATGAATGTTTATCTAATGAGAATAATTATTTAAAATCAGAATATAATGATTTAAATATTCGCATTAATAGTTTAGATAAAGATATTTCTTCTTTTAAATCAAGATATGAGGATATATGTTTAAATGTAAGCAAATTTAATAAAGGTAAAGAAAATCTTAATAACATTCTTTCTTTTCAAAGAGAATCACAAAAGACAAAAGGATTAGGTTTTCAAATTAATAAAAATAAATCAAAGAAAACAATTTTTGTAAAACCTTCTTATGATTTGTATGAATATAGAACTGAAAATTTGTGTAAAAAGAAATCAAAATTCTTTTCTATTTGGGTTCCAAAAGAATTATCTTCTTTACATAAGAATTTTTATATTTCTGATTTTATTAAAAATATTTGTTTATCACCTAACTATTTAGGCAAATCAAACTCTTCATGGGTTTGGTTTCCTAAAGGCTAATTTAAAGGACCCAACATAGTATGGGTACCAAAATATAAATGTTTATTATTTCAGGTACCCAAGAAAGATAGGTGGATTTTGGATAGTGGTTACTCCAAACATATGACTGAAAACATACAATTGTTATCATCTTTTCAAAACAAGGATGGTGGTACCGTTACTTTTGGAGATAACAACAAAGGAAAAGTCATCGGTATTGGATCTGTCGGTAATCCAAACAAACCTATCATTGATAATGTTTTATTAGTTGATGGTCTTAAACATA
The DNA here is from genome assembly GCA_022839385.1 of Asparagus kiusianus. Lineage (NCBI taxonomy): Eukaryota > Viridiplantae > Streptophyta > Magnoliopsida > Asparagales > Asparagaceae > Asparagus > Asparagus kiusianus. The sequence continues at coordinate 1,252,818 of BQKN01000071.1, read as the reverse complement.
ATTTACTTAGTATTAGTCAACTTTGTGATAAAGGTTTTAAAATTGTTTTTGAAAAAGAATCATGCTTAATTTATGATATTGATTTAATAACTATTATTTTTAAAGGCCATAGAAAGAATAACATATATGTTTTATCTATGAAAAATATTTTAAATGAACATTGTCTTATTGCATCATCTAATGATTCTATTTTATGGCATAAACATTTTGGACATGTTAACTTTAAACACATGTCTAAAATTTCTAAAAATGATTCAGTAAATGGTTTACCTAAGATGTCTTTTAAAAATAATTTTTGTGATGCATGTCAACAAGGAAAAATACACAAATCTTCTTTCATATCTAAAAATGTAATATCTACAAATAGACCATTAGAATTAATTCACATAGATCTTTTTGGTGAATCTAGAGTAGCATCTTTAAATGGAAGCAGATATACATTTGTTCTTGTTGATGATTATTCTAGATTCACATGGGTAATTTTTCTCAAACATAAAAATGATGCTTTTAATGAGTTTTCTATATTTTGCAAAAGAATTCAAAATCAAAAATCTACTTCTATTATTTCTATACGTAATGATCATGGAGGTGAATTTGAAAATGAATTATTTGTAAATTTTTGTGACAAACATGGTATATCACATACCTTTTCTTTTCCTCGTGCTGCTCCACAAAATAGAGTTGTAAAAAGAAAAAATAGAACTTTACAAGAATGTGCTAGAACCATGTTGTGTGATAGTAATTTACCAAAAATATTTTTGGGCAGAAGCTGTATCAACAGCTTGTTATGTATTAAATAGAGTTTTATTAAGATATATTTTAAAGAAAACCTCTTATGAATTGTTTTATAACAAGATTCCTAAAGTATCTTACTTTAAAGTTTTTGGTTGTAAATGTTTTATTTTAAACACAAAGGATAACTTAGATAAATTTGATTCTAAATCTAATGAAGGAATTTTTGTTGGATATTCTAATCACAGTAAAGCATATAGAATATATAACAAAAGAACACTAGTTATTGAAGAATCTTTACATGTTTCTTTTGATGAAAATTTTTCAAAATCACCTATTATATTAAATAATGATGATGATATAATTGATGCTATTCATGATACTCCAATGATAGATATTACAAAAGATGATAATTTACAAAATGATTTACCTAAAGATTTTGTAGAAGTTAAAAATCATCCACATGATTTAGTTATTGGAAATATTTCTGATAAAGTAACTACTATATCTCATTTTAATTTGATTGCTCATACTGCTTTTATTTCAACTATTAAACCTAAAAATATAAAAGAAGCACTTCTTGATGATTCATGGATAATTGCTATGCAAGATGAACTTAATCAATTTAATAGAAATAATGTTTGGGATCTTATACCTAGACCTTAAAATAAATCCATTATTGGAACAAAATGGATTTTTAGAAACAAATTAGATGAATTTGGTCAAGTTGTTAGAAACAAAGCTAGATTAGTTGCCCAAGGTTATAATCAAGAAGAAGGAATTGATTATGATGAAACTTATGCACCTGTTGCTCGATTAGAATCAATTAGAATTTTACTTGCATTTGTATGTTTTATGAATTTTAAATTATTTCAAATGGATGTTAAAAGTACTTTTCTAAATGGTTTTATAAAAAAAGAAGTTTTTGTAGAACAACCTCCAGGTTTTGAACATGAAAGTTTTCCAAATCATGTTTTTAAACTTAAGAAAGCTTTATATGGTCTTAAACAAGCACCTCGTGCTTGGTATGATAGATTAAAGAAGTTTCTTTTAACTTCAAGTTTTGAAATTGGAAAAGTTGACTCAACATTATTTATTAAGAAAATAAATAAAGATATTTTACTAATTCAAATATATGTAGATGATATTATTTTTTGTTCTACTAACAATAATCTTTGTCAAGAATTTGCTGAGACTATGCATTGAAATGAGTCACATGGGTGAACTAAATTTTTTCCTTGGACTACAAATTAAACAATTGAAAGAAGGAATATTCATCAATCAAAGCAAGTATGCAAAAGATTTACTCAAACGTTTCGGAATGGAAAATACAACAAGCAAACCAACACCAATGAGTACCACTACATCACTTGACAAAGATGAAAATGGTAAGAATGTTGATCAAAAGCTCTATCGAGGTATGATTGGATCACTTCTTTACATTACTACAAGTAGACCTGATATTATGTTTAGTGTATGTTTATATGCTATATTTCAATCTAATCCTAAAGAATCACATCTTAAAGCAGTAAAAAGAATTTTTAGATATATTAAAGATACTATAAATTATGGTTTATTTTATCCAAAACATAGTTCATTTGATTTAATTTCATATAGTGATGCTGATTTTGCCGGATGTAAATCCGATAGAAAAAGTACAAGTGGAACATGTTATTTCTTAGGACATTCACTTGTATCTTGGTTTAGTAAAAAACAAAATTCAGTATCATTATCAACAACTGAAGCTGAATATATTGCTGCAAGTCTTGCATGTGCTCAAATTTTATGGATGAAACAAACTTTATCTGATTATGGTATAAATTGTCCCATATCATTCATTATGTGTGACAATTCTAGTGCAATTAATTTATCTAAAAATCCTATTCAACATTCACGTACAAAACACATTGATATTAGACATCATTTTTTACGTGATCATGTACTTAAAGGTGACATTTAATTAGAATTTATACCTACAGATAAACAAATAGCAGATATATTAACAAAACCCTTAAAAGAAGAAATTTATGTTAAATTTAGAAGGGAATTAGGTATATGTTCAATTGAAGATTTAAATTAAATTTTTTAAACACAAACACATATACATTCATTAAATTTTTACCCTTAATAGTCGACTAATTTGACTAATAGTCGACTACATGCACAAGTCTTACATATAAGTTTTTCTGTGAATTACAGTGTAGTCGACTACTTGCTTCTATAGTCGACTACTCTAAGTTAAAATCTTAAAATCAACTTTCTGTTGTTTACAGTGTAGTCGACTAATTTCATTTATAGTCGACTACTCTGAGTCATAATCTGAAAATCATCTCCCTGTCGATTATAGTGTAGTCGACTACTTTTACTATTAGTCGACTACTGTTTCTGAACTCACAGTTTTATAGTTTTAAAGCTTATTGGATTTTTATTTAAATTCAAACCCAAAACCCAATACCCAATACCCGTTTCAGTTAAGTAAAACTCATCTCAACCATAGATTTTTAACACTATCAATCCTAGCCACATATCTAAGATCAAATCTTAACCATACATTTATTTCACTATCAAATCTGAACCATACATTGTATTTTCTTTTAAAAGATAAAGTAAAAAGTTAAAAACTACCCACTAACACAACTAAAAACCGAGCCCTCATCTTTCTCTCTTCAGAACCCACGATTCCAGGTTAGGGCATCTTCGTTGTTCTCAAATTTTTCATCAAGTTCTTCAATTTTCTTTCAAATTTGTCAAGCTGTCAAGATCAGTAGTCGACTAATCCAAGTTCTAGTCGACTAATCTAGGGTTTCAACAGTTTGGGGTATATTTCTAAACTTGATCTTTGAATCTTTTGTTATTTATCTGTTTCATCATGTCTAGATCTAAGAAAGCTAAGCAAACCCATACTTCTGTCAACGATGAAATCATTATTTATTTAAAAAGTCCTGATTTATTAGAAGAATTTAACAAAACATCATCTTTTGAAGTTCTTCCAGGACGATTTGTGAAATTTGATGATTTTATTCCCTGAAACTTTGGTTCATATTTTGAAAATGTGGGATTGCTTGAATTATTCTCTGCTGAAAATAGAAACCACACATATCCATTTCTCGTAAAATTGTTCTATACTAATATAGAACGTGTGGGAACTATTGGTGGTTTTGAAAAACTTAAGACTCTTGTTAAAGGAATAGAGATTGACTTAACTACAACGTCAATTGGAAAAATCTTCAATATTCCTTATCAAGGAGTTTCTCTTAGGTCAGTTAGGATGAATGATTCAGATCTTTTATCTAATCATATATTTCTTCCTGGATATGGCAAACCTTTAAATAACTCAAACAAACTTCGTCCAATTCCTAGGTTCATTGCACGAATCCTAGCTTATAACTTATTTCTAAAAACTGGGAGTTTTCATTTCATTTTCCTAGATTTAGCAAAAGCTCTATATGCTATAATGGGAAATATTCAAGTTAATTGGGCTGAAGTTTACTTTGATAATCTTCTGACAATACCAAGAGGATTTCTTCCTTATGGTACTTTTTTAACAAAAATCTTTGATAAATTTCATGTGGATCTCCAATCTTAAAATTCTGTTGTCCGTTCCATTGAATTCTTTGATTCCAATGCCCTAACTAGGATGAAGTTGACAAATTTTGAATTTCAAGAACAAAATCCTCAAAATGAACCTCATCAAAAAGAAATTCCACAAGATATTCCACAATCTTCAACTCAAGCAGGAGCTTCTTCTAGTCAACCACTACCATTTCTAATAGAACCCTCATGCTTTTCAGACGTACAATACAACACTTTAAGTGCACGTATTCTTGAACTTGAAACTGGTCAAAGAGCTCTATATTCTCAAAATTCATATATCATTAGTAATCAAGAAGAGCTAATCAAGAAGTTTGAAGACTTGGACACAAAGCTTAATGCATGTTTTCAAGGACAGCAACCTCCTCCAGCACCTTAGGATGTTTTTTTGTTTTTTATATGTTTAGTTTCAAAACAATTATGTTATTTTGTTTAAGTATCAAAAACTATGTAGTTGTGAGATGTTAGGACTTATGTAATATGTTATTTATGTTGCTACTATGTAAAGTATGTTGATTGTGTGTTTTCTTATCTATGATGATGTTTGGTTAGTTAATATATGTGCTATATATTTTAAACAGATCATGGTGATGAACATTGTGGAACTTTTGGTCTTTATGGCAAGTCTTTGCCTACCTATTTGGATGGGTGAAGTTATGGACTATGTTCATAACCTGGATGATTTGTTTGAAGTTTTAGCTCATGTTGAAGAAATAATGTCATGTTTAGCATAAATGTTTTTCTCTTTTTGTTGATAACAGAGGGGGGACTCAAATTTGCATATATGCAGGGGGAGTAAGTATGGTTATTTCATTATGTTTAAACCTGATTATAAAATACATACTTATGCATAAATTATTTGTTATCATCAAAAAGGGGAAGAATGTTGAATATCATATCTCCATGATAGTATTTTGATGACAACAATTTATACAATGTGTGCACTAACTTTTATATGCAGATGTCAATATCAGAATATGAACAAGTGCAAGTTGATTTCAAGGCATTATGAAGTGAAGAAAATGAAGAACATATGAGATAATGTATTTTACATTTTTTTTACTTAGAATTATTGTACAAGCCTTGATCACACACACGCACACACACAATATTAGAACACACTAACATAGGCTTAGTGTGTTGGTTAACTATAAAAATCCCCTATGTTAACCATTAGAATTATAGTTAAAACTTGAGTATAAAAACATTTTATTTTATAATTTTTACTCTTAGTAGTCGACTACTCATGTATAAAACTTAAATATATGTTTCTGTCATTTTACAGTATAGTCAACTAATATGGATTATAGTCGACTACTCAGGTGTTTGACAGAAACATAAGTATCTGTTATTTTACAGTATAGTCGACTAATCAATATTATAGTCGACTACTGAAGGCAAATTTCATTTTATCAGTTTCTGTCAAAATACAGTGTAGTCGACTAATGAGCATTGTAGTCGACTACTGAGAAATTTTCTGAATACACAGAGTCTGTTTGAACTCAGTGTAGTCGACTAATCTGTATTGTAGTCGACTACAGATACAGTTTTTTTAGATTTTAAAGTTTGAATTTATGACTGTTTATAGCCGTTTTTAAACGTTTTTAATGTTAAAAAAATTATCTTTTCAAGGGCTATAAATAGGTTATCTGTTCAGAAAAATAAAAGAGACTTACATACCCATAAGCTTTGATCTTTGTGTATTTTTCAAGTGAAAAATATTCAGATTTTGAGAAAAAGAAAAGTTTCTAAAATTGCCTCTGAACATCATTCAAATACCTATTATTTAGGCAATTTACAGAAGTTAGAATCATTCCTAAGCCAATACTACACTACACTACAAATCAAGGCTTATAGGAATTGAAATTGTTGCTTCAAAAGTTCTCTCAAGTTGTGAGAGGTGTTAATCTCTTGGTTTAGAGATTAGTGTGCAAATTGGCAAGGTATTTGTCAATTGGTGTTGTAATTTGTAGGGACTTGCAAATTGGTCAGGTTTGCTTTTAATTTTGTAAGTTTATTCAAAATCATAGTGGAAACTCTCAAGCGGGATTTGCTTGGGGACTGATGTACACCGGATTGGTGGAACCAGTACAAATCCTTATGTTTGTGATTGTGAATTTCTGAGATTACCATTTTTCTTTGCAATTTATAATCTACTTTGCATAAATTTTAAAAGAATACTATTCAACCCCCCCCCCCTCTAGTGTTCTAGTGTATCTATTTCAGATCCTACAATATGAATCCTTAAAAAGAGTGGGCTAGTATAGCCCAGATTGGAGAATTTTTTTAACTATTTTTCTTGGGCCAAAGTGGCCCCCACATGCTTGCTCATGACAAAAGGATAGAACACTCCTAGTTTCTTCAGTGGGAACACACCTCCTAAAGATCTGATCAGGACAGTATTTGAGCATATATGGATCATCCCAGTAAAAGTATTTTACTTGGGAGAGAAAACGAGATCTATCCTGTTTGGACCAATGAGATGGGATCTGGTTCATGACTATGTAGTTCACAATGTTGGCGAACCATAGAACATATTGGATTTCTAGGAGTTGTTCATCTAGAAAATGTTCGTTGATCGGGACGGTTGATGTTGGTGCATTTGGGAGTCGAGAGAGGTGATCTGCTACGGGATTCTCTGTTCCCCTTCTGTCAAGAATTTGGATGTTAAACTTTTGAAGTAGGAGAATCCATCTAATGAGCCGTGCTTTAGCATCCTTTTTGGTCAAAAGATACTTTAGTGCGGCATGATCTGTGAAAACTTTGGTTAAGGAACCGATAAGGTAGGACCTGAATTTTTCTAAGGTAAAGACTACATCTAAAAACTCTTTTTCTGTGACAGAGTAATTTTGTTGGGCATCATTCAGAGTCCTACTGGCGTAGTAGATCACATGCGATTTTCCATCAAACCGTTGTCCTAAAACAGTACCAATCGCAGAATCAGATGCATCACACATCAGTTCGAAGGGTAAGGTCCAGTCCAGTTCATGAATGATAGGAGCTGTGGTTAGCTCCTTTTTCAGATATTCAAAAGCTTTGAGGCATTCGGGAGAGAAGACAAATAATGTATCATTGGCTAAGAGATTGGTCAAGGGTCTAGCAATTTTGCTAAAATCCTTGATGAAACGTCGGTAAAAACTAACATGACCAAGAAACGATCTGACATCTTTGACTGTTTTAGGAGGAGGGAGATTAGAAATGAGATCTACCTTAACTTCGTCCACTTCGATTCCCCTATTGGAAATTACATGTCTTAAGACAATGCCTTGTTTGACTATGAAATGACATTTCTCCCAATTGAGAGTCAGATTTTTCTCCCTACATCGTTCTAGGACCAGTTTAAGATGATGCAAACATTGGGATAATGGGTCCATGAAAATTTTGAGAAATCGCTCTACTATGTCGGAAAAAATACAGATCATGCAACGTTGGAATGTGACCGTTGCGTTGCATAGGCCAAAAGGCATGCGTCGGTATGCGAATATTCCATACGGGCAAGTGAAGGTGGTTTTCTCCTGATCTTCGGGAGCAATAGGGATTTGATTGTAACCTGAATATCCATCCAGGAAACAATAGAACTCATGTCCTGCTAAGCGCTCTAACATTTGGTCAATGAATGGAAGAGGGAAGTGATCTTTCCGAGTGGCTAAGTTGAGTTTTCGGTAGTTAATGCAAACTCGCCATCCAGTTTGGATCCGAGTGGGAATCAGGTCATTAGCCTCATTTTGGATCACGGTGATCCCAGATTTCTTTGGAACAACTTGGACAGGACTCATCCATGAACTATCAGAAATGAGATAAATGATCCCATGATCAAGACATTTCAAAATGTCTTTCCTAACAGCTTCTTTCATCACTGGGTTTAACCTACGTTGAGGATCTCTAGTAGGTTTGGCATCATCTATCAAATAGATTCGGTGTTGAACAATGGTTAGACTAATCCCTTTGATATCAGCCATGGTCCATCCAATGGCTTTCCTATTCTCTCTTAAAACAATTAAGAGAGCTTCCTTTTGACTGGTAGTTAAGTTAGAAGAAATGATGACTGGTAAAGACTCGTTCTTCACTAAGTAGGCATACTCTAGATTTTTAGGTAGAGGTTTGAGCTCTAACTTAGGGGGTTCCTCCACAGATGGGGGAAGCTGGAATCGGGGTTCTATCTCCAAAGGTTATTGTTGCCAGCCAACAGCAGAAATATTATTGACCATCAGATCTAACTCTAGTTCGTCATTAGAAAACTCCTCAATCATGAAGTCAGATGCACTTGAATCTGACTCACACTCTCCCTCTTGTTTCTCACTTGATATTCCCTGAATAAAATTCACTTCCATTGGTTGATCAGATGGATCACTAGGTTGCCTTCCTAAGTTAAAAATATTGAGGTCAAGAGTCATATTCCCAAAAGATAGTTTTATTTGACCGGTTCTACAATTGATCAAAGCTTTTAAGGTGACTAAGAATGGTCTTCCTAGAATGACGAGGATTTGACTTTTGAGATTGTAAATGGGCTGTGTTTCCAAGACAATAAAATCAACAGGGAAAATAAACTCTCTAACTTTGATCAAAACATCCTCTACCTCTTCTTTGGGAATTTTTACAGATCTATCAGCTAACTGTAGAGTGCTCTTGTCGGTTTAAGTTCTCCTATACCTAGCTATTGATAGACTGAATAAGGAAGGAGGTTGATGCTGGCTCCCAAGTCTAGAAGTGCCTTATCAATGTGAGTGTTACCTATGACGCATGGAATTGTGGGACAACCAGGGTCCTTGTACTTTAACGGCATGGGTTTTGAAAAAATTTCACTGAGGTTGGCAGCTAAGAAGACTTTCTTGGGGACGTTGGTGGTTCTTTTTTTAGTGCATAAGTCCTTCAAGAACTTTGCATAAGAAGGGATTTGTTCGATTGCATCTAGGAGAGGGATGTTGATCTTGACCTGTTTAAATGTTTCTAGGATTTTCTCAACCTGCGGGGAGTTTTTCCTAGGTTTGAGTCTATCTGGAAAGGAGGCGACGGGCCTATACCTAACTAGATCAGGCTCAATCTCATGTTCAGCGTTTTGGTCATCGGAAGGAGTGTGTTGAATGGGAGAAGGGGTTTGATCCGGTGGCATTCTAACTTGATTGTCTATTTGTTTCCCTAATCTTAGACTGTGAACTACATTCACATGAGCTGGATGGGATGAACTGGATCCATTTTCTTTAGGGTTTGCAACAGGTTGACTTGGGAATTTTTCTTTTTCTCTCTCACTCATGGTAGTGGGTAGTTGCCCAAGTTGGGTTTCTAACCGGGCTATGGCTTGAGTGTTCGAGTTGAGCACTTGGTCGGTTGTTCGCATGAAGGAATTTAGAGTGGTGGATAACTGGGTCAACGTGTTGGTAGTTTGTGTAGAAGCTTTGATCATAGCTTCTAAACCCTTTTCTAAGACACTAAAACATTTGTCATGATCAGAATTTGAAAGATTTGTAGGCTGGTGAGGATGAGGATGTTAGTTTGGAAAAACTGGGTTAGCTTGTTGAAAATTGTTTTGTGTGTTGAATAGAAGTGTATTTCCCCTAGGGAATTATTGGTTCGACGTGGGAATGGGAGAATTTCCTTGATTCCATGTCAAGTTAGGATGATTTCTACAACCTGGATTGTAGGTTGGAGAAAATGGATCATTTCTAGGGTGCTGAAATACAGTGTTCATCTGTTCTAATGCATGGTTGTTTCCTAGGAGAGGGCATTCCTCTAAAATATGGGTAGAAGACTGACAGTTATGATATCCTGGGGCAGAAACATGATTGATTTGACTGGAGCTCGTTCCTTAACTTCTAAGGCTTCTAACCTCCGCAGAATTATTGCCATCTTTGCTTCAGAAGCAATGTTTGACTTCAGGGAAAGACCACTAGACTTAGATTGGGCAACTGATGAAATCCTGTCATCACAGTGCTCCTACTGCATTGTTTTCTCGGATAGAGTTTCTAGGAATTCCCAAGCTTCATCTGTATTTTTCCTCATAAAATCTCCCTAACACATCGATTCTAAAGATGTTTTTGAAGAATAGTCCAATCCTTTATATATGACTTGGCACAATCGCCATTTCTCTAGACCATGATGAGGACATTGGATTAAAAGATCTTTGAATCGGTCAAAATATTTCCAGAATGGCTCCCTTGGGACAATTTTAAAGTTTTGAATATTGTTCCTAAGCTTTACCGTTTTATGAATAGGAAATTTTTTTGAGAAAAACGGTGACAAATTCCTCCCAAGTTGAGATGGAATTTATCGGTAAGCTGTACAACCATTTTTTAGCATTGTCCTTAAAAGCAAATGGAATAAATCTAAGCTTAATTTCATCTTCGGTTAATTCTCTCATTTTAATCATAATACACACTTCCTTAAATTCCGAGATAAAAATATATGCATCTTCTGTTTCATTTCCTAGGAATTTGGGAAGCATGTTTATGTAATGCGGTCTAAGCTCAAAATTTGCTCCATTTGTTTCGGGGAGCCTTATGCAATACGGAATTACATTTCTGGTAGGGTAACACATATCCTAAAGAACGGGTTGATTTGTTATTTCTTGGATTGGTTCAACATGGATTAAATAATGAGAATTATCCCTAACCCAAGTTTGCATACACCAAAACAACTTTTTTTTAATTTGAAGGAAAGAAAGAAAATTAGTTTTTTTTAAGAAGAAAAAGATAGAGAAAACTTAATTAAAACAAATCAAAGCAATCACTTTTCAATCACTCTAATTCTAAGGTTTAGCCTAACTCAACTAGACCAGCTCCTAACCAAAAACTCTTACAGTGAAAAGATTAAAGCTTTACCCAGGTAATTAGCCAGGTAAGGATAATACTAGAGGGTGTTCAGAGATCAATTAAGTACCTCGTTCCTTGCGGAGTGCTTTACGCAACCCCTAAACCTTGTCTTAGACACCAACTAATCTGAGAAAACTTAAACCGGTTCACTTAAGGATTTCTTGTTCCTTATTGAGCTCGAGTCATTAGGGGCCAACGTCTAATGAGTTTTAGAAGGCTTGGGTTTGTAAAGTGAGTAATTAGTGATTTGTAGGCTAAGGAAAGGGTGATGAAATCCCTTATCTTATCTTGATTATGGGGTTTTGCCCTTAAGAATGTTTTAAGTATGTGCCAAATCAAGTGCTACAATCACTTTGGTGAATTCCTACAAACTATATGAAATGCAACCCTAGAAACTAAAAGCGACTAAAAAGGATGATAAAAAGAAAATCTTTAGATATTTTTTTAATTATGGTCAACAACAATCAAATGTGAGAAGAGAGCTCTTGTTTGAATTTATTATCTTGTTAGTTAATGTCCAAGTGAAAGGTGAATTTTATTATGGTCAACAAAAATAAAATCTTTTTTTTAAATCCTAATTGTCTCTAATTGTGAAGCTAACTAAAAAAGATGGAATTGAAAACGCTAGAAAGAAGACTTACCTGAAAGCAATTCTCCAAGTTCTTGATCTTCAATCCAAGATTTTCAAGCTCCAAGCTGTTCCTTCACAAGAAAACACACAAGTTAAAGATCCAAAATAATAAAATCCTATTTTAGCACCCTTCCCGGCAACGGCGCTAAAAACTTGATGCGGCATAATTTTGTACCAAAATTACAAGTGCACAATTGATCAAGTTATAGTATAAAAAGTTATCGATCCCACGAGGATGTGATTTTAAGAGATTATTAGAATAGGTTCTTATATTGTGTGCGTGACAAAAATATGATTAAAGAATAAGTGTGATTGTGATGAGTGATTGTTGTGAATATATGCAAGAGACAATAAATTGAATTTTAGAGAAAATAAATAAGAATCAAAGAATAAATAAAATCATAAGGGAAGAAAGAAGAATGAATAAAATCAAGAAGTAAAATCAAGAATGAAAAGAAAATTCAAGAAAATCAAGATGGAGGATTCAATTAAGATATGAGAAACCTAGAATTTAATCCACTAGCTAATCTCAATTACAAAATATAAACTATTCTCTTTTTATCATATTTCAACTTAGATTTATTAAGCATAGACTATCAAACCATTTAAGGAAAGTATAACCTATCAAATTATCATCTAAGTCAATATTACTATTCATGATAAGAACAACAACAAGATAGTAATCCTAGAATTCATAAGCATAACATATGAAACCATTTAAGATAAGCATAGATTATCAAATTCATCTTCTACCAATTAGTTTTCTAATTGATTATTCTAAACATGAAAATTTTAAGTGTAAGAGAACAATCCATACAATATAAGGAAATTGGACTAGTTTCATACAATTCTAAGATTCCTACAAGAATTAATTTCACATCTTAAGAAATAAAAACAAGAAGAAAAAGAACTAATTACAAAAATAAAAAAAGAAAAATCTAAACTATGAACAAGAATTAAATCTAACTACAAAGAATTAAAATCTAAACTACAAAATAAATTGTAAAAATTAAATGCAAGAAAATAAATCTACTCTACAAATTAAAATACAAAAAGAAATAAAAGATAAGAAAATAAATCTACACTACAAGCATGAATATAAATCTAACTAATAAGCAATAATAAAGCAATTACTAAAAAAATAAAAGAGAAAAATAAAAGAAATACAAACCTTCAAATTACTCTTCATCTCCATCCTCATCATTCAACAAAGAGGAGAAAAGACAAATTTAAAATGGAAAAAAATTTATTATTATTAATTACAATAAAAGTTATAATTTTTGGAAGGCCTTCTCAATTAAGAGTAGCCCTCCTCTTCAAATGGAATTATAAAATTTTTCACACCTCTAACCCCTCACTCTCTACCCCTAAACATCAGTGAATGAGACCCATTGGATTGAAATCATATCTAAAAATAACAAATTTTAGCATTTGATTCGTAACAAACTGTACGTCAGTATCGATACCAGCATCGATAGGGGTATCGATACCAGCATCGATAGGGGTATCGATGCTGGCATCGATACGGGTATCGATGGTGACATCGATACCTAGTCCTCTCCTGTTGCTGATATGAGCTTTTCTCTTGTTCTTGGACTTGGGCTTTTGGGCTTTGCTATTTCTTCTTCTTTTTAGCTTTGGGCTTTCGGATAATTTGGTAATTAAATTTCCAATGGGCTTCTTTGCTTCATTTCTTCATTTATTCAAGGGGTTTTTGATGAGAGATGAGAGTTTGATATTTATTCTTCATTAACCTGCATTTAAAAATAAAAACAATTATTTGAGGCATATTTATTCATATAAAATAGATAATGAGGGTATAAAATTGTAATAAAATGTGATTATCAGGATTAGAACCCCCAGCCTATTCTTCTGCTCCTTGACCAACTTGATCATACTTTTTCAAGTATGTCTTCCCTGATCCGGTACCCATTCCAGGGTTTGCTTCTTAGTCGAAAGCAAGGATGATCCTCTCCTCTTTTGAGTCATTGAGGGGGACCAGATGTGTATCATCTTTATTCAGAAGCCCTGCCTCTGTTTTTCCTTTATTGATGTGCTTGTCCACTATTGATCTTCAAGCAAGTCGAGATGGAACCACATTAGCTCTCCTTTTGGAGTAGTAAGGGGTACTAACCCTTTCTCTTTCTGAACATGAATATCGGTATTCTTCAAGCATAACTCTCCTCTTGGGATAGGAATGATGTCATTAGGAGCTGCTACAGGTGGAAAATCTTCGAACTAGACTGATATCACATTAGTAGAAACGGTCTTCAGTTTGGGCTTCAACTTGAGCATATCGGTGTCGACCAGGGCTTGCAGGATATCCTTAAAGATGTAATATTTCTTTGTTGGATGTCCCAACATTCTATGATAGTGACAATAGTTAGGATCGTCCACTTTTCCTGTCTCTTTCAGTCTCTTTATTTCTGAAAGCTTCAACTTATTGTTCTTCCGAAGTAGCTAGAATAGAGTGTCCACATGGTCCTCTTTGAAAGAGTACTGCTTGGGTGCTCTTGGTTGACTCGATACCTTACCCTACTTGGCAGGTGGCACTCAAGTATTGTTATCAGTAGCCAACGTATCCTTTCCCTTTGATCGAGGAACGTTGCCTTGACTGCATTGCGCTGGTTGCTTCTGTTTATTGGTCTCTTCTGCTTTCACCCGGGCAACAAGTTCTTCTGCCTGCTCTCCTTGGGAGACTAGATGTTTCCACGATCAACATTCCACGACCCCTATTTGAGCTAAGAGATGGGTGTGCAAATTATGCCGACAGGTTTCCATTAGAGTTGATGTGTCATGCCCGACGGACATCGCAAAGCCATGCTTTGGAATCTCTCGACAAAGGCTTTGGTGGATTCTTCTTTTCTTTTCTTAGTAGTAAGAAGAGTAGGGATAGAGACTTCGGTATCGTCTTCGAAGAACCAGGCCAAGAACAACCTTTTCTAGATCCACTTACTTCTGAATAGATCTAGCTGGCAGTTTCATAAACCATTCAAAGGCAACACCCTTGAGGGTACCAATGAAAAAACGAGTCAATATGGTGTCATTTGATATTACATCTCCAGTCTGCGATTTGAAGTAGTAAATGTGTTGGTTTAGTGACCATGTGCCCTCAAAAGCTTGCGGAGTCGAGGCCTTAAATCTCGGTAGAAAGGGAGCTGTATCCATTCAGCAGGATAAGGCCTCACAACTCCTTCTTCTTGGAGCTCGCTCCTATTAGAGATGGCATTAAGACGGGCTTCCAATTGTTCCATTTTGGCCGATTGAGGATTCTGCTAATTTTTAGCTTCTTTTTCTTATTCAAAGGAAGAGGCTGTGTGATGAGCTACTTGATCAGAGGTCTAAAAACTAACCCTATCTGCAACGATCTTAGCCATTAGATCTCAAGGTTCATCGATAGTTTCCAATTGTGCTTGGAGCATGGCTTGATGCTCATCACGCCTCTTTAGGAGATCTTCAGGATTTCCCGCCATATGGACAAAGCTCTCATGTTCTACAAAAGAACTTAAAAATTGAGACTCTACAATAGCTGAGTGTTCATCATTAGAATCCATTCCTCTGACCAATCTTTGATAATTGACAAGAGGAATAGCTCTTGTCTGAGTTCAAGTGTGTCGGTATATTCCTTCAAACTCATCCCGGATTTTCCTAACACTTGGAGAATGATCAGCCTCTGATTCATCGGAACTAGGGATTGACGACTTTCCTTTACCGATCACATTGATCATGACTTCAGGATACTCGGCCTTTGAAGATTTCTTTTTGTAATGACGTCATCGCTTGTTTGGCCGAGCAACGTTTGTCAATTGATCGAACACTGACTACCTAGGCACAGAATCACAACATTGGCATTCTGAGAGGATCGCAGAAATAAGTCACTCATATTGACATGAATGAGTGGCTTGTTGCATTAGTCTTTCTCTCGATAAAAGCTCCCTCAAATCGGAGACTTGGGTAGAATCTCTCACTGAACGTGAGGTTAAAGTTGGAACCCCTGTCCATCAGTAGACGGGACTGGTTCTTGGTGAACATGAATCTTAAACTTATGTTGGCCTTTTTGTACACAACATACCACATTACATTTTGGAGAAGGGACGCAAGAGTCGCGTTCAGCATTTGGAACGCAAGAACTGCGCTTGAGGATGGGAATGCAAGTGTCGCATTTTGTTCGAGCAACGCGGACCTGAGGTCTACATTTTGTTGGTGGAATGCTCCCTTATCGGTTGCATTCTAATTGAGTAATGTGTCCCTCGGGATTGCATTCTAATTGAATAACGCGCTCCTGAGAGCTGTGTTTTAATTGAATAACGTGCTTCTAGGAGCCCTGTTTTGGAGAATCACACTTTCCTGAGGTCTGCATTTTGATAGAACAATACGCCACTGAAGGCTGTGTTCAACTTGGCTTTCATGGAGCTCATGCTTGGGCTCATGAATGCGAGGCCCGCGTTTCGTAGAAATGCTGAGCTTAGAGTCGCATTTTGTCTCACAAACGTGAAGCTCACATTGACTGAAAGATCGACTTTCTCAGAGCTGTGCTCATTGTATAGATATTCTTCTTCGTCGAGCGGCATTCTTCATAGCCTGTCTTAAGGCTTTTGAAGCAGCATCCCCAACAGTATTGATCAGGTTTACCGTCGCAATGGGCCTTTTGTGACCCGATACCCATTGTGTCAGCCCGAGCATAGAATCTTCAACTTGATTAATGAGTTTGGCTAAAGCTTAGCCTACTCTTGTAGAGGAGAGGGTGTCCGAGCAATCTATGCTAAAGGAAAGGCTTTCCTTTGGTGATTCAACTATAATTGGAGCTTTAGTCTTCTTAGAGACTTTGTGGACCTTGCGCATAGCCTTGGGGCTAAGGGATCCGGAGGAGAGTTCCTCCTCATACTTGACTTGATCAAACTTCACAACAAGAGTTTTGACCATTGTTCCAGCGAGGTTGATATCGAATTGCGCCACCACTTCTTCATCAGTGAAGCTAGTCCCTAACAGAGTCACCATCTTCTGTTTGTGGGAAAATTAAAGAAAAAATAAGAATAAAATTTGTATTTATCTCCCTAACTAACTTAGAAAAAGAATAAATACAATTCTCTATTTGTAATCTCTCTCTAACTGATTTAGAAAAAAAATTACAACTCTTCTCTATCGGTATCCTGATTTACAAAAGAAGGAAGGAATAGATAGATATTCTTCTCTTTGTTTAAAACTGGGTTCTTCTTTGTGTCGATGGGAGATTGAATCTTGTATCCTGTTAACGATCCGAATGTTTCACCTCGTAGAACTTGGTTAATTGTTCTTGATGGGAAGAACATGTAATGTAAGTTAAAAACTCTTACGAGTTTAAGAACTCTGATTGAGTTTGAGAACTCGGTACGAGTTTAGAACTCTGAACGAGTTAAGGAACTCGAAATGAGTTTAGAACTCTATAAAAAAGTTGATTTAATTCAAGCGAAATTCGGTTCACAAGCCAAGGAAAAGCTCTAAGAATAGCTCCTAAATATCGCCTATCTCCTTAGGTGGTTTTTCTGATCTCCAAAAGTGATCTGCTCAAAGATCTCAGATGCTAGAAGATTCAAAAAAGGATTTCGATCTAAGCTGATTTTTTAGCTATTTATAAGGGATTAAGGGGTGTAACTAACCCCTAAAACCACTCCTAAGTAGGGTGTGATCCCCCTTAAATCATAGAAACGATTTCTGGAACAGTTCAACTCGTGTTTGAACGAGTCTAATGCAAAACTTACGTTCTGTGTACGAACTCTGCGTTCTGGACCTGAGACGTAGAGTTGGGTTCTGCACTTGAGGCTGAAAAACACAGTGGTGAGCCATGCGCTTTGAATCTGCAATGCAGAGATGAGCTCTGTGTTTTGTGTCTGGAACGCAGAGTCGAGCTCTGCATTTTGGATTTAAGAGATTATTGATTTGTAGTCTCTCTAGTTAGAACATTGCAAAGATTGTGATCTTCATCTCGACTCTTTAGAATGTGAGAGTCGTTAGTTGTAACTCCTTTTGATGATTGTGAAGGCCTTTGAATCAGAACTTCCATCGGTTATTGTGAATGTTTTTGAATTGTAACCTTTGTTGATTGTCGTGAAAGTCTCCAAATTATAGTCTTCTGGGAGTCGTTAAATTGTAACTTCCATTATCAATGCTGATGAGAATCAGCTATCTGTAGTAATTTTTAGACAGCCTACTAACCCCCCTAGAAAACCCTCCAGAAGAAGACACGCCATAAGGGTGGTTTTCTTTCTTGAAAAGCAACCCCGGCTTCTAATCGGCATCACAGAATAACTCTGGCATGAACACAGGTTCTGATCAAGCCAAATATCACTTGAGCTCTAACTGGCAATAGCTCATACGAGTATAGGAGCAGTGATTAAGTCTTGTATAGGCGTCTTGGACCATGAATATTATTTGAAGGGAACTCCCATACATCAGGGATGAGATTGCAGGAAAAGCTTAGGGCCTATCAACTGATTGTCTTCTCAGGAACAGCGACCTTGACCCTTCAACTGGCACTTACTCCACTAAAGTTGCCTAAGCTTTGGTGGTCGAAGTATGCGACCCGCATGATCCCCGTAAGGAAAATTTCTCCATTCACAGCATGGTCTAGCCCCTAGTGCTCCTGAAGCTCCTTCAACAAAACTGTTACAGTTTGTCATATGAAACATATAAAAGTGTATAAGAAGATATATATTATTTCATATCTATATAGCTAAACCAAAACATATATGTATATATATAACTATATATATACAAAACCAAAACGTATATGTGTGTATATGATTGAGCTTAAAGTACCAACACACATAATATAAACTCCTAAACTAATTACCCAAGATCGATGAAGGTCTTCAATGAGCACAATTTGGTAAACTTACGGATAAAGTTTGAACTTAAATCTTCAACTTGAATTGCATCGGCTGGTGGATTCTCTCTCCAAGAGAATTTTCACCACAAAAGGTACCATGTAGCTTCTGGTCGTGCCCCCAACCCTCATGAGCCTGACTCGAAAAGCACCATTCAACATGATTCATGGCATCTAGGTAGTTCCTTTTGCTAAAAGCTGGCATGCTAACCATCTGCCTTCAAGGCCTTACTGAAGATTCAGACTCAAAAGGAAATTTGGCTGATAAGATGGAAAATAGAGTTTCGACTCATCTTTATCTATCATCGAATCATCCGCTATGGTAAAGGCAAAATACAACTAAAAGGGTTCTATATTGGTGGCCTCATCCACTAAACTGCCTTTGAAATAGAGACACAGCAAGATCATAAGTGATTCAACCCTCTTGAGCATCGGATGTCTGCAATGGATACTTTCCATAATCATGTAAATTTTAGAACTAATGAAATCTTATTAAATATTAATTAACTCTTATATCGCAGGGATCAAGCCTTCACTAGGGCTGAAGACCTAGGCACTACATAAGACCTAGGCACCCAACCTTAGGGTTGTCATTTAGCCTCAAGGGTACTGAAGACCTAGCCAACTCTCAAGAGTTCTAGGCATTCGACTCCTAAGCCGAATTACAAGCCCTTGGTACCTCATTAGGGTAAACTCAAGGCACAACATATGGCCGAATCCTCCAGTGCTAGTCGACCATCATGGTTAATCAAAAACCCAAACATGCAAATAAGTCATGGGTGACCCAACCTCAGGGTTGGTATGTCAACAAGCCCTTGGTACCTCTTTAGGATAATCCCAAGGAACAACCCTATGGTTGACTCCCACAGTCTCCACTCGACCATACGGGGATTATGAAGACCTAGGCACCTACGTAAGACCTAGGCATCTAACCTCATGGTTGTTATTCATCCTCAAGGTTGCCAAAGACATAACCAACTCTTAAGAGTTCTAGGCATTCGACTCCTCAGTTGAATTACAAGCCATTGGTACCTCTTCAGGGTAAACCCAAGGCACAACATATGACCGAATCCTCCAATGCTACTCGACCATCATGGTTAATCAAAAACCTAGGCGTCCAAATAAGTCTTGGGTGATCTAACCTCAGGGTTGGCATGTCAACAAGCCCTTGGTATCTCTTTAGGATAAACCCAAGGCACAACCATATGTTCAACTCTCACAATTGCTACTCAACTATACGTGGATTATGAAGTCCTAAACACCTACGTAAGAGCTGGGCACCCAACCTTAGGGTTGTCATTCAGCCTCAATGCTACCAAAGACCTAGTCAACTCTCTAGAGTTCTAGGCATTCGACTCCTCAGTCGAGTTACAAGCCCTTGGTACCTCTTCATGGTAAACCCAAGGCACAACCTTATGGTCGAATCCCACAGTCGCCACTCGACCATATAGGGATTTTGAAGACCTAGGCACTTACGAAGACCTAGGCACCTAACCTCAGGGTTGTTATCCTACCAAAAAAGGTACTCATAAGCCTAAGGTATAAATATTACGTGTTTGGCTGATACTTAATTGACCTAAAACCTGTAAGCAGTTATCTGTCATGTTCTGGTTTATTTAACACTCAGGCAAATTAAGTTATCAAGTGAACTAGTTGTCATAAGTCCCCAACACGGGTCAACACAATATAACTAACTCACTCCAGCCAACATTTCAGATAAGAACAAAGCTACAAAGCTAAAGGAATATCAACAATTAAGGCAAGCTCAAGAATAGACACAAAAATTAATCTTCATTCAATGATAGTAAACTTCATTACAAACTTCTCTGAAAAATGAGAGACATGCAGGTCTTAAAAGCTCTAGACCAGATCTGAGAGTTAGACTTGACGGTCTCCTAGCGATAGCAGTTCCAGAAGATTCCCCTGGGGCCCTAGCAACAGGCTCGACCTCATTATCACTCGATGATAAATCCAACCCGCCTCCACGCTTCTCAACATCTCTCAACAAATTTAGATAGCAGGAGACACGGGAAGGATGGAAGCGGTCTGGAGCAGGATGAGACTTGCGAGGCACTAGAGAAGTGAAGTAGTCGACCCCAGCCTTACATGACAAAGCCATTTTGACCCTTCCTAAGAGGCCATGATGCCAGTCGTCAATAACCTTATACTACTTCGAATCTAGATGAACGAGTCTATCCTTTAGTTCTTTGATTAGGGTCGTGGATGCCTGACGCTGTGATTATAGCTCCTCAAAGTCCCTCCTCGTCTTCTCGAGAGATAGGCGACTTGATCAAGCCTCCGCCTCAGACGTCGCCTTGCAACACTTCTCAGACTCGACCTCTGCATATAGATGAATCATCTCCCTTTGAAAGTCCTTGATGGTTCCCACCTACTTGGAGAACTGGATTCAAAAGCTCTTAAGGAGCTCTTCCTTCTCATCCAGACTCTGACACCAAGTGCCTTCTTTATGAGCCAACTCGGCCTCCAAGATAGTTATCCTCTTCTCTACCTCTTCCTTGGCCGACTTCTCCTTTTGTTAGCTCTGCTTGGCACTCTAGAGAACGCTTAAGTCGATTGAACAGAGTGCAGCCCAGCAAAGTCCCCTGAGCTAAACAAGCCTGGAGAACTTGGTGTATGCTAACACTTGGCACATCCTCCAAAATCCTCCCGCCAGCACCATTCTCCATCTGGTCTGATGGAGTTCGAGCTCTCCCCTCGACGTTGTCAATCGGCTCCTTACCAGGATGACGAGATGCCTCGGGAATAATATTAGGGCCGACAACATCCTACTCGATCTCTAGGGACATTATCTCCCTACCAGGAGAAGACTCATTTATCTGCCCCACATTTTCCCAATGGTTAAGCTGAGTTACCAGTGGACCTGTCCCAGCTGGTTAGGACCCTACAACCAGTCTGATCGGGTGTCACCTTTCGACTCTTGTCCTCCCCTTAATTCAGAGGCAATTTTGACTGCTTGAGGCATCAAGACAGCCACCTTATCAATGCTGAAGACCTCCCTCAGCTTCTTATGGGGCCTAGCAGTGGAGTTCGACCCCTCGGTACCTGCATTCCTCTTTCGACTTTCTACCAATAGAGGAACGAGGCCCATCCTTACCTAGAAGCTAGTGGAGGATAAGATCATGGATATGCTCGCCATCTGGAGAGACACATCATCAAATAGAGCATCGCTCTCCTATGGCCCGGCTTAGGAACGAACCTTTTTTAGGTCCATCATCTTAGAATCACTAAAGGCGACTAGCCTCAAAGCGTCTTTATGCACCTCCGGCCAGCCCGAGTAGGCCAAGATGTTGTCGCCTTCATATACCCACACAAATCTCCTCTCTAGTCCTCGTCCAACTCCAAAGAGTTGAAGACAAGCTGAAACTCACCACGATAGTGGTAGAAATAATGCGGGTCCTTCTCAGCCGACCCCACGCTGATCAGGTGCCTAAGCAATCTTAAGCTTGGTTGGACTCCAGCATGGTGGCAAACAACAATGAAAGCCACCAGAATCCTCGCCGTGTTTGGATAGAACTGGGAAGGGAAGACTCCTAGAACGGCGTACACCTCCTTAATAAAAGGGTGTAAGGGCAACCGTAAGCCATGCTTCAAGTGGGCCAAGTATAGTGGCACTCGATCCTCGCCATGACAATACACTGGCTCGTTCATTTCCAGCGTCGCCAGTGTGAGGGTCCGAGGGATATTGTATTGATCATACAACCCCACTAGATTGTCCATATGGACCTTCAAGCAGATGAGAAGAAGAACAGCGAGCCTCTCCTTACTATGGCAAGAGGTTAAAACTTGAGAGGCTATGGAATACTTTTTCTCAAAAAAGCTTGGAGGAATATCAAGAAATTTGCCAGAATGAATGTTCATAAAAAAAATTTCTTAACATCAAGAGGCCATTTATAAATTTTTGTAGAAGTGCATGGATGGATTTCAAAGGACGCAATGATCATTGGAGCAACCAAGTCAGATCCACTTTGGAATATGAAACGGTTCACTTGAAACATGAAGCGCCGCCCTCATTCAATGCCCCATGTTTCAATACTCAAAAACCAGAAGATCCTCCATCATATCCATGACGCTTCGTTTCCCAAAATGACAGTCAAATCTTTGATAGCATGATAGCATGAGAATAGGGGTGTGAAACAGTACAGTGGAACGCAGG
>BQKN01000071.1:1180136-1227305 GCA_022839385.1 Asparagus kiusianus | reverse complement strand
ACACTGAGCTATGTGCAGGGACCTATCGGCAATTTTCGATGCCTACAATCTTCTCTTCGGGAGCTTAGCGATCCTTATGGGAGCTTAAGGATAGATGATTCTCATGATAGCATGAGAATAGGGGTGTGAAATAGTACAGTGGAACGTAGGTGGAAGCGTGGAACGAGACGACGAGCAGTAGATTCGAAGAATCTAGTTTTCAGCTCGTGAGTCGACTCATACATGTACATGAGTCGACTCATCCGGATGAGTCGACTCATACATGTACATGAGTCGACTCATCCGGTTGAGTCGACTCATCCGGTTGAGTCGACTCATGCCTGTCATGAGTCGACTCACAAAATCAAGCCCTGTTAACAAAAGTCTCTAACCAGTCGACTCATCAGTTATGAGTCGACTCATATGAGATCATGAGTCGACTCATAACTGTTCATGAGTCGACTCATTAGAGCTTTCCTGGTTCGTTTGTGCTTCTGTTCACATGTTTTTCTGTTGGGTTTGGGCTTGGTTATTTACCAGATTGCCATCCACGTTTGCACACCTATATAAATGGTTGTTTAGGGTTTCTAAACATCATCTTAGATCATCTTAGAGATCTTAGATTAGAGAGAGATTCTAATCATTGTATTAGGGTTTAGAGAGGATTGAGAGGTTGTTCTTGATTCTAGTGAGATTATGAGGGAGAGATTTGTAATAATTGATTCTTCATAATCTAAAGAAGGTATTTTCATTCGCCATATTGAATTGTTCTTGTGTTTTAGTTGTCTTCTTCTCAACCCACCTTTTGGTAATTCCGTGATCAAAGGGTGCTCGCACGGTGACTCGTATCAATGTATGCCATGAAAAGCAAAGTCATTATTGGTAAAGAAGGATGCCCGATGATGTCAGCCACGTCTATAAGACAAAGACTTCTCAGATTCTCATCCTCAGCAGGCTTGTATTGATCGGAGTATATCTTATTTTACTTGGACCCGCCTAAAAGTCGACTCCAAATGAAAAGGGCTAACTGTTATGATGTTTATTCACCCAAGATATGGGCATTTACAAAATGATATAATAAGAATCCTAGAAAAATGACATCAACCATCTTAAGTGGCCCAAGCCCAACAGAGGCCTCGACCCCGCCGACACATCCAGTCGATATTCTTTCATGCCGACACGAAGGGCGGGATCAATCGACCGTATAGTCGAGGACGACCCCCTAGGGCACTCGACCATTCACTTGGCAACTCACGGAGACAACTTGAAGAACATTCCTTACTATCGGCTAAGTTGAGGACTCGACCCTTGCCTCAAGCCTCTCCCCCAGAGCATATGTCAGCATTTCAGTCCATCTCGGATAAGTCTTATCCAGATTTTGGCATGATGGTTTTAAAGACTTGTCAGATGTGCACGTGCTTTCTTCCACATTCTCAATCACTTTCCAAAAAATGCGAAGACACCCTCCCTTGTGCTGAAGTGACTTCCCCTCCAGTCACCAGCCGACACCTGTAAAGCGAGGGATGATTCAGCATGCCAGCGTGCCTCTTGCCATACTCTCAATCACTTCCCGAAAAATGCGAAGACACCATCCCCCGTGCCGAAGTGACTTCCCCTCCAGTCGCCGGCCGACATCTGTAAAGCGAGGGATGACTCGGCTCTTAGCCCGCAATTCATCACCACCTCCGTATGCAGAGCTGGAGGTGACCTATTGATCCCCACGCCGGAGATAAATACGGGGGTTTGAACCTCTAGAAAAGAGAGACGGAAGGAAAAAGCTAAGTTTCTCTCCCTCTCTCTCTAAAAAAAGAAAAAGAACCCATAGTTCTTCGTCTATATTAGAGGAGCTCACGTAGATCTTCTGGACATGCACATTACCACTTCAAAAACCACATCGGTTCCTGAGCTTCCCCTTTCTCACTCGAGTTTCACTAACTTGACTATCGGAGGAACCTCGGGAGAACCGGTCCCCGCCCTCTCACAAGTTCTTTTTGTCTGTGCAGCTTGGACATCAAGCCCCCGTTAGAGAACCCGGCATAAAGTCGAAGAAGGGAGGCCCCTTCCTTACTCTCCCCTACCCTGTTTCGGCCAGGACCCAGGGGGGACCGATCCAGTTCCGGATCAAAACCAATCCCAGGCCGGATCTGATTGATTGTTTGGTCGTAGACATCAACAGTAATATTTCAAGTCATCGGTAAATAGCTAATTCTCTTATGTTTAGAGATTGAAGGTTTATATTGATCTCTCTGTTTTCGTTTGTTTTCATGTAGAATTAATGGAAGTCTTATAGTGCAAGTACCCCTCCACAAATTGAGTACTAGAATGGAAAAGTCCATCTCTTGTCGTCGTGTACAGGTAACGAATGAGTGTCTGGTTTCTTTTCTTTGTGCACTTAGGCAAGAGTATGGCTAAATTCTAACATGAGACTTAAAAATCTTCATATGCTCAGTTTTAGGCTATCAAAAGAAGGCTCAGTCCGGAGCAGAAGGCTCCGTCTAGGGA
The DNA here is from genome assembly GCA_022839385.1 of Asparagus kiusianus. Classification (NCBI taxonomy): domain Eukaryota; kingdom Viridiplantae; phylum Streptophyta; class Magnoliopsida; order Asparagales; family Asparagaceae; genus Asparagus; species Asparagus kiusianus. The sequence goes on along the minus strand of BQKN01000071.1, from coordinate 1,224,824 downwards.
TTGCACAATGCACAGGTTCTACTTCTCACACTCTAACTTTATCTCTTTATCTTGATTAGATTAGTGATTTCTTTTTCAAAAATTCTTGCATGTTAGTACCTATATAAGTTATGAATAAAGTAAAAGAAAAGATTGTATAATAGACATGAATAAGTTGTCTATAACATTTGAATGCATCTTGATTAGAACCGAACTGCACTGAACCGACTTGCAGCAGTTCGGTTTGATTTTGAGTAATGGGAAGTTCAGTTTGGTTGTTCAAAATTTAATAAAAACTAAACTGACCAACCATTTGTACAACCCTTTGTCGGATGTCAAATAACCACATCTCTGCATTAAATGTTAAAGACTCAGAAGTACAGTGGTGCATGGATGTAATCCCTCATGACTCAAAGTAGTCTAGAATCAACTGACTTTCATAACCGTATGTGGCCATGCGGGATTGATAAATCTATTGCACATGACACCATTTTGAGTCCCGCGCCAATTTTGAGCTTTAAAGTGCTCTGCAAGTCACATTAAAATAATGCTAAGCTAACTCCGTGTGGGCAAACCCACCCTATGGAGCACAAATCTCAACCTATAAATAGCCCCCCTTCACCAACATTTTTTGGGGACTGTATTTCTTCTTGGTTCAACCCACATTTATGCACTATCCCCCAAGGTTATTGGGTTAGCACCACACCACGACTGCCAACGATGAGTTAAGCCGTGTTGTGGTGCCAAAATCTTGCGATACAAGAGCTCTCAACCACCAAGTACTTGATTTTCAATCTCGTGTTATCATTCTCTTACCTTGCCTCAAAAGCTTGGCTCTTTGGCTAGCCAACGTGGCGATCTCTCTCTAACAAGTTGCGTTCATTCAACTCAAAACTCGACCATGAAGAACAACTTCAACAACAATGATGTCCTCATGATGGGCGGAGCTAAAAATATAGTCTCCATCAGCACATTTTCCTAGAATCAAAATTCGTAATTTCTATTTTTGAGTGAAAAAGTGAGCAGTTGTATTCTTATACCAGAAAATCGTATACTTTCTGACATAAAAACAATGGATAGTTAATTTTGAATGTGCTTGAGTCAGAGTTCACGGTCAGGGGGGGAAATGGAGAAAATGTTTGATAAAATCGTGTTGCTTTCATCTATGTAATTTCAATAAGTCTTCTCTAATTATTTATGGATCTATCTGCTATTAGTATTATGACTATTTTGGTAAAGAGTATGTAGATATGAAATTTGGAAAGAATACAAAATATTAGGGTGTATTTGGCAAAAACCAGTCCTTAACCTGGTTAAGTTCTTAACCTGGTTAAGTTCTTAACCAGGCTAGGACTGATCCAGATTAGAGGCGGTCCAACCCTTACCTATCTAAGCGAAGGAATTTCAACTAAAAAAATACGCGGCAATTGACGTAAGGAAAGACTAAAATGGTTATGGAAAAGTTGCCAAACACGCTCTTTACTTACACATATATGCTATATGAAGTTGGGCCTAGTATCGGCGATGAGATAAATAGTCAGTGCCTTTTCTCATGGCAAAGGGAATAAGCCCATAAAATTCAGCATTTCACTTTGACCTACTCTGACCCAACTGGCTGTTTCTTAACTTAAATTGTAGCCTTTCACTCACACTTTAGCCAGACCTACAAAGGTTCCAGTAATGAAATGAGTAAGAAACTTATTGGGAAAATCAACATAGATATTAATGTCAGAGCATGTAGGAAATCTAAACCATATTTTAATAAAAAATTGTTATATCCTCTTGATTAAACGTTTTTATATCCACTCAAATCATTCGTAAGAATATCTTTAACTATAAAGAATTATCTGAAGAATGTCCAAAGGATATAGTTAAGAAACGTTTGATCTCTTTTTTTTTTAATTATAACTTCCATATTTCCGCATAAATTTGATATTTTATTGAATATTTTTTATTTCAGAAAATCTTTCAACGTTGTGAAACATAAGAATACCTAACACTTTCTTAATAAGGACTATCAAACATAAATTTACCATATTAAGTTTGAAGTTTAGTATAGTAAAAAGATCCTTTGACATGATATCTGAGCAATTCATAACCAATTTTCACATGTCGCAAATTTAAAGCGGATTTTATAAAAAGTAGATAGCGTGAGTCCCAGACTTGACTCATGTTTACATTCAACCTGCATGGGATACGCTAGGTATGCAATTAGTGCTGGGGGTTGTCAAGCATAAAAATAAACACCACACCCAGTAGGGAGTACAAGCGACAAGAGAGCCCAAAGAGTTTTCGCATGATTGGACCAAATCCGTCTATCTCCACAATCTCTCGCCATGTAAATTTACCATTGCTACAAACCAATTCAAGTTTTGAGTGGTACGACTTTTGTAAACCTCACTAATTAACCAGATTCACAAAGTTTTGTACGGGTGAAACTTGTATATAAACTCTCAAATCAAACTTCCTATTGCATGCATTGTTCAAGCTTCCATGATCAACCCCTAGCATTCCTTTTGGTTTTGATATTTTAAGACAATTCAACAAGTACAATCCACAACTCACACAGTAACTTTAAAATTTGATGCAGTAGGAAAGCTCCTTTGAGGGGAAAGTAGTGTTGGACTTGATCATGATTAAATCATAGAGATTAAAACAGTAAAGAGCGGAAGCTATACCCGAATCCATTGCTTGAATCTGAATTAGGGTTTTGATGATCTTCTAATCTTAGGGTTTCTCCTTATGTATCTCTTTAGATGGGGATAAGAGAATAGAGAATGTGTTAACCCTAGATTAGGGACCATAACTCCATATATATAGGTGTTGTACATTTATAATGTGGCCCATCATCAAATTATAGTTACAACCTGGTATCTGCACATTTAACCCATGATTTATTTAAATACTTATTCACCCAAATTGATTGATAACTTTATGCGGGTTATCCTTAAGGATAGCAATACACACTGATAAATATATGTGCCCACAAATTAGATTTAATTAGATTTAAATCCAACAATCTTCTATTTGGGCACCATATGATTCTTTAAAGTGTGTATAACCTTATGACCTCAAAAAATTGCTATCATTAAAAAGGGTATTTCCAAACAATCTCGTCCATTGAGTATATCAATATAGGATCAAAGCGGCTTTCGTCATATTTATCATGACCCGACCCATCAATGGTCACATATACCAATACAATCAGACGACATAGATCAATCATGGATGTACAGTATAAAAATTACAAGAAATGTGATCAGTATATGTCTATTTATAACTGGTCCTACCTTAAACTTAGTGAGGTCAGCCTCAACATAATATACCAGAGTGTATGAACTGAAAACTTTATTCTGATCAAATAATACAACGTAACATAAAGCACCACAATCACAAACTCTCACTAAATCATGATATCCTCAAACAATATGACACCCATGTGAGTAGTGTGCTCATGAAAGACCTTAGGTGACAATCCTTTAGTAAGTGGATCAGCTATCATGAAGTTTGTTCTAATGTGTTCTATGGATATTTGTCCACTCTGTACCCTTTCTTTCACAACTAGGAACTTAATGTTAATATGTTTTGACTTAGTTGAGATCCTTTTGTTATTAGAATCATAACTGTAGATTTATTGTCACAATATAACCTTAGTGGTCTTTCCATATTTTTCAGAATGCATAGTCCTATGATAAAATGCCGTAGTCATATTCCCTAATTGGATGCCTCATAGCAAGGTACAAATTCTGCTGCCATAGTGGAAGAAGCTAAAAGTGTCTGTTTGACACTTTTTCATGATATAGCTCATCCTGCGAATATATAAATATAGTCTGATGTAGACTTTCTACTATCTTGGCATCCAGCAAAATCAGAATCAGAATACCCAATGACCTCCATCTGTTTTGATTTTCTGTATGTGGGCATATAATCTTTTGTTTTCTTAATATATATATCTTATAACACTTTTGACTACTATCCAATAATTCATACCAGGGTTGCTTAAGTATCTTCCTAACATCCCAACAATGTACGCAATATCCGGATGCATACCAACCTGAGCATACATTAGACTTCTTACAGCCGAAGCATAAGGAATCTTCTGTATTTCCTGAATTTCAAGGTTACCTTTAGAGCACTGATTGAGACTGAACTTGTCTCCTTTAGCAGTAAGGGTGTTTCCTGGTCTGCAAATCTTACATGCCAAACCTTTTAAGTAATTTATCGAGATAATCCAAGTATACCTCGAGAATGATCTCAATGTATCTAGATTCCTAATATAAAAGAGGTGTCCCCAAGATCTTTCATCTCAAAATTCTTTGATAGAAATCTATTGGTTTCTTACAACATGCATATATCATTAGTGACAAGCAATATGTCATCGACATACAGAACTAGAAAAATATACTTACTCCCACTAAACTTGTCATATACAAAGTCATCAACAATGTTCATCTCAAAACCGAACGAGATAATTATTTGTTGAAACTTATAATATCATTGACGAGGAGCTTTCTTGAGTTCATAGATAGATTTTCTTAATTTGTAAACCATATTTTTTGGGTCTCCTAACACAAACTTTTCTGGTTGCACCATATAAATCATCTCATCAATGTCGTCATTGAGACATACAGTCGTAGCATCCATCTGATGTAACTTAAGATCAAAATGAGCAACAAGCACCATGATTATTCTGAAAGAGTCTTTCAATGAAACCGGAGAGAAAGTCTATGTATAATCAATGCATTCCTTTTGAGTAAAGCTTTTAGCTACAAGACGTGCCTTATACCTCTCCACATTACCATTGGCATCCCGCTTGGTTTTTAAAATCCATTTATAACCAATTGGTTTTGCACCTTCTGGCAAAAGGATAAGTTTCCAAACCTTATTGTCTTGCATAGACTTGTACTCTTAAGTCATAGCATCAATCCACTTTTAAGAGTTAGAACTTTTCATGACTGATGCGGCATAATTATGTACCAAATTGCAAGTGCACAATTTATCAAGTTATAGTATAAAAAATATCGATCCCACGAGGAAGGTGATTTTAAGAGATTATTAGAAATGATTCTTATGTTTTGTGCGAGACAATTAGGAATAAAGAATAAGTGTGATTGTGATGAGTGATTGTTGTGAATATATGCAAAATATAATAAATTGAATTTTAGAGGAGAGAAGGAAGAATCAAAGAATAAATGAAATCACGAGGCAAGAAATATGAATTAATAAAATCAAGAAATAAAACTAAGAATGAAAAGAAAATTTAAGAAAGTCAAGATGGAGGATTCAAAAGAGGTAAGAAATCTAGAATATAATCCACTAACCAATTTCAATTACAAAATATAAACTATTCTCTTTTTATCATATTTCAACTTAGATTTATTAAGCATAGATTATCATACCATTTTAGGAAAGTGTAACCTATCAAATTATCATCTAAATCAAAATTATTATTCATGATAAGAACAACAACATGATAATAATCCTAGAATTCATAAGCATAACCTATCAAACCATTTAAGATAAGCATAAATTATCAAATTCTTCTTCTACCGATTAGTTCTCTAGTTGATTATCCTAAACATGAACATTTTAAGTGCAAGAGAATAATTCATATAATATAAAGGAAATTAGACTAGTTTCATATAATTCTAAACTTTCTACAAGAATTAAATTCACATCTTTAAGAAATAAAAACAAGAAAAAGAACTAATTACAAAAATAACAAGAAAAGAAAAATCTAAACTATGAACAAGAAATAAATCTAACTACAAAGAAAATAAAAATCTAAACTACAAAATATATTACAAAAATTAAATGCAAGAAAATAAATCTATTCTACAAATTAAAGTGCAAAAAAAAATAAAAAGACAAGAAAATAAATCTACACTACAAACATGAATTTAAATCAAACTAATAAGCAATAATAAATAAATTACTAAAAAGAAATAAAAGAGAAAAGAAATGCAAACCTTCAATTTGCTCTTCATCTCCATCCTCATCATTCAACAAAGAGGAGAAAGAACAATTTAAAGAGGGAAAAATTATTATTATTAATTACAACTAAAGTTATAATTTTTGGAAGGCCTTCTCAATTAAGAGTAGCCCTCATCTCCGAAAGGAGTATAAAATTTTTTACACCCTTAACCCCTCACTCTCTACCCTTATTTATAGTAATCTTCAATGAATATGAGCCATTGGATTTGTCTTGAGCCCCAAGCAACAATCTCCGCCTTTGAATTTATTTTTTGTTCTTCTCTAGCCCAACATAAGAAGCCCATGTGATTTATTTGATTTTCAAAAGAAAATCAAAATCCAAAAATAAATCAAGTTGCAGCAGCAAAGTGAAGTCCGGTCCATATGCCCAAGTCCGGTCATGAAGCAATCCAATGGCATATGATTCATTTTGATTTTTCTTTTGAAAATCAAAATCCATTTCTTTGGCCCATTCAAAGGCCAGCTGCAACTGGCCCATGAAGTTTGCAGGCCCATGACGTTTCATTTCTTTGAGAAAGAAAATGAACATAGCAGATCCATTCATGATTATGCAGCACAAAGTCCGGGTCCGGTCCATTTTTCTTTTTTTTTCTCCAAACAAATCTGCAGCCGGTCCACTTGCTTCTAAATCATTTGAAACTCAAAATTAACTCTTTGCATCCAAGTCCAGTTCATTCCAATTATTTGCAGCCAAGTCCGGTCCTTGGGTATAGTCATTTGTTGATGGGCTTTGGGCCTTCAAGGAGCTTGATTGGTTTCTTTTATTTTCCTCTTTTAAGCTTTTGCTTCATGGGCTTCTAAAATACTACAAAATAGAGAAGAGAGATTTTGAGGGGTTTTTACATTTAATAATATTTATTTATATTTTCATTTATTTATGTGCAAACTAATCTAACAATAATTATTAATGGTATATTTATTCATATAAAATAGATAATGAGGGTATAAAATTATAATAAAATATGATTATCAAATATCCCCACACCTAAACTTTTGCTAGTCCTCTAGCAGAAATAAAAATCCTAACTCACTTTCGCAGGAATCGCGGTTGTATTTAGCGCATACAACAAGCCTTTAAACCCCTAGGTTACCCTAGTGGACGAGTTGTAGTCTCGTGAGGGTTTGCAGTGAATATACCCATAAAATTCGGCCAACTTGCCAAGTTAAATAAGTCAATAAATAACATATTTTCCTTGATATATTTAAACATTCTAATTGAAGCTAGTTAATAATAAAGAAAACATTTTTATATATAACCCCAATGTAAATCCCCTAGAAAATCTTTTTCATTATAGCAATACAAAACCAAGTCAAATCTTAGAAATTTAATTAAAAAGTTTTGAAAAGAACATGCCAACTCTTTGTTTTAAATAACTTTCAAGTCTCTTGATCAAAAATTGTTTTTCAAAACCATATATACAAAACAACAATATATATATATAAAAAATGGTTAGTGTTATTTGTATATAATAAATTATTTTTTTCACTCTTTAATTCTTAGTGATTGTTTTCTATTTTAACGGGCTTTCTAAGTGACCATTTAATGAGTTTTGGGCCAATGAATCCCAACCCAATTGGGCTTAGGTCATTAAGTATAGAGATACTCCTTGGGCTTAATTACTCAGTCAACTTAGGCTTTATAAGATAGAATCATCTTGAATTTAAGATTTTTTTTTTTTGTGCCCATTTTTCGCACTCTTCTTTTATAAGGTTAGTTTTTTTAGTATATATATGTGTAAGTATATATAGTCTTGAAAAAAAATGTGTAAATCAAGATAACTTGAAAAAAATATTTTTCAACTCTGAGTTAAGCATGTAAAATTTTCATTATTTTTAATTAAAAATCTAAAGTCAGACTTAAGTAAAGTATACTAGTTGAAAAATCATTTCTTAAGAATTTTATTTGGAGTTATCATAAAAGGTAAACTTGAATATGTCACTAACTAGGGATTAGAAAATTTAAAATCTATCAATTAAATCAATTATTACTTAATTCTATTAATTTGGCAAGTGACAATATTTTTATAAATTTTTTTAACAAAAAGAAAGAAAAAAGCAACTAAAAAGGTAAAATAAAGAGGAAAATATGTATTTCTCACCCCCCACACCTAAATTTTGCATTGTCCTCAATGCAAATTCGCTGAAGCACAAAGTAAAGCAGATAAAATTAAAGAACTTACAGTTGTTTGGTTGACAATGATGATAAGGATCTGCAATTACTGTTAGTATGACGATGAAGAAATCAAATAAAATGAAAATTGTAAGTAATTTTCTTTTTTTTTTCTATGTTACTTATTCAAATTTTTGTTATTTTTATTTTTATTTTTTATAGATAATGAGGTTCATGAAGAACCAACACCTCTTCCTCTCCGAACGTAGAAAATTCTAAAAATGGTTTCAGACGTTGACCATTTATTTTAAAAATATTACCATTTTTAGGATTTTCTATCTCGACAGCTCCATGTGGAAAAACTTGTTTAACAAAAAATGGACCTATCCATCTTGATCTTAATTTTCCCAGAAAAAGATGTAATTTTAAATTGTACAATAAAACTTTCTGTCCTGGAGAGAAATTTTTTCGCAAAATTGATTTGTCATGAAAAATTTTTGTTTTCTCTTTGTAAATTTTTGAGTTTATGTATGCATCATTCCGAATTTTTTCCAACTCATTTACTTGGAGCAATCTGTTCTTACCTGCCGAGTCTGAGTCAAAATTCAACTGTTTTATCCCCTACATTGCTCGATGCTCCAACTCCACTGGTATGTGGCAGGCTTTCCCAAACACTAGTCTGTATGGTGACATCTCTAAATTAGCCTTGAAAGCTGTTCTATATGCCCAAAGAGCATCACATAATTTTGCAGACCAATCTTTTCTGTTATGATTAACTATTTTTCCTAAGATTTGTTTGATCTGCCTGTTTGTAACCTCTACTTGTCCACTGGTTTGAGGGTGATAAGGAGTTGACAATTTGTGTGTTATTGAATATTTCCTCATTAAAGCCTCAAAAAAACGGTTACAGAAATGTGTACCGTTATCACTGATGATTGCTCGAGGTACTCCAAACCGGGCAAAAATGTTCTCTTTCAAAAACTTGACAACGACCTTGTTGTCATTAGTTTTGCAAGCTACCGCCTCAACCCATTTTGACATGTACTCAACGGCTACTAGAATGTAGACATTTCCAAAGGAATTTGGAAATGGTCCCATGAAATCGATACCCCACAGATCAAAAAGTTCAACGGATAAGATGGGTTGTAAGGGCATCATATTTCTTCTAGTGACCTTTCCTAAAAGCTGACAGCGGTTACATGTTTTGCAAAACTCGAATGAATCCTTGAAGAGAGTGGGCTAATACAGCCCAGATTGGAAAACTTTTTTAGCTGTTTTTCTCGGGCCAAAGTGGCCGCCACAGGCTTGTTCATGACAAAATGATAGAACGCTCCTAGTTTCTTCAGTGGGAACACACCTCCTAAAGATCTGATCAGGACAGTATTTGAACAGATATGGATCATCCTAGTAAAAGTATTTTACTTAGGAGAGAAAACGGGATCTATCCTGTTTGGAACAATGAGAAGGGATCTGGTTCATGACTATGTAGTTCACAATGTCAGCGAACCAGGGAACAGATTGGATTTCTAAGAGTTGTTCATCTGGAAAATGTTCATTGATTGGGACGGTTGATGTTGGTGCATTTGGGAGTCGAGAGAGGTGATCTGCTACGGGGTTCTCTGTTTCCCTTCTGTCAAGAATTTGAATGTCAAACTCTTAAAGAAGGAGAATCCATCTAATGAGCCGTGCTTTAGCATCTTTTTTGGTCAAAAGATACTTTAGTGCGGCATGATCTGTGAAAACTTTGGTTAAAGAACCGATGAGGTAGGACCTGAATTTTTCTAAGGCAAAGACTACAGCTAAAAACTCTTTCTCTGTGACAGAGTAGTTTTGCTGGGCATCATTCAGAGTCCTACTGGCGTAGTAGATCACATGCGGTTTTCCATCAAACCGTTGTCCTAAAACAGCACCGATTGCAGAATCAGATGCATCACACATCAGCTCGAAGGGTAAGGTCCAGTCTGGTGCATGAATGATAGGAGCTGTGGTTAGCTCCGTTTTTAGATATTCAAAAGCTTTGAGGCAGTCGGGAGAGAAGACAAATGGTGTACCCTTGGCTAAGAGATTGGTCAAGGGTCTAGCAATCTTGCTGAAATCCTTGATGAAACGTCGGTAAAAACCAGCATGATCAAGAAATGATCTGACATCTTTGACAGTTTTGGGAGGAGGAAGATTGGAAATGAGATCTACCTTAGCTTTGTCCACTTCGATTCCCCTAATGGAAACTACATGTCCTAAGACAATGTCTTGTTTGACCATAAAATGACATTTCTCCCAATTGAGAGTCAGATTTTTCTCCCTACACCGTTCTAGGACCAGTTTTAGATGATGCAAACATTGGGAAAATGTGTCACCAAAAATGAAAAAGTCATCCATGAAAATTTTGAGAAATCGCTCTACCATGTCGGAAAAAATACTGATCATGCAACGTTGGAATGTGGCCGGTGCATTGCACAGGCCAAAAGGCATGCGTCGGTATGCGAATGTTCTATACGGGCAAGTGAAGGTGGTTTTCTCCTGTTCTTCGGGAGCGATAGGGATTTGATTGTAACCTGAATATCCATCCAGGAAATAGTAGAACTCGTGTCCTGCTAAACGCTCTAACATTTGGTCAATGAAAGGAAGAGGGAAGTGATCTTTTCGAGTGGCTAAGTTGAGCTTTCGGTAGTCAATACAGACTCGCCATCCAGTTTGGATCCGAGTAGGAATCAGCTCATTAGCCTCATTTTGGATCACGGTAATCCCAGATTTCTTTGGAACAACTTGGACTGGACTCACCCATGAACTATCAGAAATAGGATAAATGATCCCATGATCAAGACATTTCAGAATGTCTTTCCTAACGGCTTCTTTCATCACTGGGTTTAACCTACGTTGAGCATCTCTAGTAGGTTTGGCATCATCTATCAAATGGATTCGGTGTTGAACAATGGTTGGACTAATCCCTTTGATATCAGCCATGGTCCATCTAATGGCTTCCCTATTCTCTCTTAAGACAGCTAAGAGAGCTTCTTTTTGACCGGTAGTCAACTCAGAAGAAATGATAACTGGTAAAGACTCGTTTTCCCCTAAGTAGGCATACTCTAGATTTTCGGGTAGAGGTTTGAGCTCTAACTTAGGGGGTTCCTCTACAGATGGGCGAAGCTGGACTTAGGGTTCTATCTCTTAAGGTTCTCGTTGCCAGCCAACAGCAAAAACATGATTGACCAGCGGTTCTATCTCAAGTTCGTCATCAGAAAGCTCCTCAATCATTAAATCAGATGTATTTGAATCAGACTCACACTCTCCCTCTTGTTGTTTATTGGATATTCCTTGAATAAAATTCACTTCCATGGGTTCATCAGATGGATCACTAGGCTGTCTCCCTAAGTTGAAGATATTGAGGTCAACAGTCATATTCTCAAAAGATAGTTTTATCTGACCGGTTCTATAGTTTATCAAAGCATTTGAGGTGGCTAAGAACGGTCTTCCTAGAATGATAGGGATTTGACTTTTGAGATTAGAAACGGGCTGTGTTTCCAAGATAATAAAATCAACAGGAAAAATAAACTCTCCAACTTTGATCAGAACATCCTCTACCTATCTTTTGGGAATTTTTACAGATCTATCAGCTAACTGTAGAGTGCATCTTGTAGGTTTAAGTTCTCCTACACCTAGCTGTTGATAGACCGAGTAAGGAAGGAGGTTGACGCTGGCTCCTAAGTCTAGAAGTACCTTATCAATGTGAGTGTTACCTATGACGCATGGAATTGTGGGATAACCAGGGTCCTTATATTTTAACGGCATTGGTTTCGAAAAGATTTCACTGAGGTTGGCAGCTAAGATGACTTTCTTGGGAACATTGGTGGTTCTTTTCTTAGTGCATAAGTCCTTCAAGAACTTTGCATAAGAGGGAATTTGTTCGATTGCATCTAGGAGAGGGATGTTGATCTTGACCTGTTTGAATGTTTCTAGGATTTTCTCAACCTGGGGGGAGTTTTTCCTAGATTTGAGTCTATCTAGAAAGGGGGCAACGGGCCTATACCTATCTAGATCAGGCTCAATTTCAAGATCAGCGTTTTGGTCATCGGAAGGAATTGCTTCATCGGAAGGAGTGTTTTGAATGGGAGAAGAGGTTTGATCCGGTGGCATTCAAACCTGATTGTCTATTTGTTTTCCTGATCGCAGTGTGCGTACTGCATTCACATGAGCTGGATGGTTTGAACTGGATCCATTGTCTTTAGGGTTTGCAACAGGTTAACTTGGAAATTTTCCTTTTTCTCTCTCACTCACGGCAGCGGCTAGTTGCCCAAGTTGGGTTTCTAACCGGGCTATAGCTTGAGTGTTCGAGTTGAGCACTTGGTCGGTGGTTTGCATGAAGGAATTTAGAGTGGTGGATGACTGGGTCAACATGTTCGTAGTTTGTGTAGAAGCTTTGATCATAGCTTCTAAACCCTTTTCTAAGACACTCAAACGTTTGTCATGATCGGAATTTGATTGATTTGCGGGCTGGTGAGGATTAGGATGTTGGTTTGGAAAAGGTGGGTTAGCTTGTTGGAAATTGTTTGGTGCATTGAATGGGACAGTGTTTTCCCTAGGGAATTGTTGGTTCGACGCGGGAATAAAGTTTTGGTTTCCATGAGAATTTCCTTGGTTCCAAGCAAAGTTGGGATGATTTCTCCAGCCTGGATTATAGGTTGGAGAAAATGGATCATTTCTAGGGTGCTGGAATGCAGCGTTCATCTGTTCTAAAGCATGGTTGTTTCCTAGAAGAGGACATTCCTCTGAAACGTGGGTAGGAGACTGATAGTTATGACATCCCGGGGCAGAAATATGATTGATTTGAGCCGAAGCTCGTTCCTTAACTTCTAAGGCTTCTAACCTCCGCATAATCGTCGTCATTTTCACTTCAGACACAATGTTTGACTCTAAGGAAAAACCACTAGACTTAGATTGGGAAACAGATGAAACCATGTCATCACAGTTTTCCCACTGCATTGTTTTCTCGGATAAACTCTCTAGAAATTCCCAAGCTTCATCTGCGTTTTTTCTCATAAAATCTCCCTGACACATTGATTCTAAAGATGTTTTTGAAGAATAGTCCAATCATTCATATATGACTTGGCACATTCACCATTTTTCTAGACCGTGATGAGGACATTGGATTAAAAGATCTTTAAATCGATCGAAATATTTCCAGAATGGCTCTCCCGGGATAATTTTGAAATTTTGAATGCTGTCTCTAAGCTTTACCGTTTTGTGAATAGGGAAAATTTTCTTGAGAAAAACGGTGACAAATTCCTCCCAAGTTGAGATGGAATTTATCGGTAAGCTGTACAGCCATTTTTTAGCTTTGTCCTTAAGAGCAAATGGAATAAATCTAAGCTTAATCGCATCTTCAGTTAATTCCCTCATTTTAATCATAATACATACTTCCTCAAATTCCGAGATAAATATATATGCATCTTCTGTTTCATTACCTAGGAATTTGGGAAGCATGTTTATGAAATACGGTCTAAGCTCGAAATTTGCTCCATTTACTTCGGGAAGTCTTATGCAAGATGGAATTGCATTTCTGGTGGGGTAACACATATCCTGAAGAACTGGATGATTTGCCATTTCTTGGATTGGTTCAACACGGATTAAGCGATGAAAATTATCCCGAACCCAAATTTGCATACACCAAAAAAAAAATTTTTTTAAGAAAGAAAGAAAATTAGTTTATTTTTAAAGAAAGAAAGAAAGAAAATTAGTTTTTTTTATATGAGAAGATAAAGAAAAAGAAAAAATCCTAACTAAAACAAATCAAGGCAATCACTTTTCAATCAACTCTAATTCTAGGGTTTAGCCTAACTCCACTAGACCAGCTCCTAATCAAAAATTCCTACAGTGAAAAGATTAAAGTTTTACTCAGGTAGTTAGCCAGATAAGGATAGTACTAGAGAGTGATCAAAGATCAATTAAGTATCTCTTTCCTTGCGGAGCGCTTTACGCAACCCCTAAACCTTGCCTTAGACACCAACTATTCTGAGAAAACTTAAACTAGTTTACTTAAGGATTTCTTGTTCCTTATTGAGCTCGAATCCTTAGGGGCCAACGTCTAATGAGTTTTAGAAGGCTAAGGTTTGGGAAGTGAGGAATTAGTGATTTGTGGGCTAAGGAAAGGGTGATGAAATCCCTTACCTTATCTTGATTGGGGTTTTGCCCTTAAGAATGTTTTAAGTGTGTGCCAAATCAAGTGCAACAATCACTTTGGTGAATTCCTATACTATATGAAATGCAACCCTAGAAATTAAAAACGACTAAAAAGGATGATAAAAAGAAAATCTTTTTTTTTAATTATGGTCAACAACAATCAAATGTGAGAAGGTGGCTCATGTTTGAATTTATTATCTTGTTAGTTAATGTCCAAGTGAAAGGTAGATTTTATTATGGTCAACAAAAATAATTTTTTTTAAATCCTAATTGTCTCTAATTGTCAAGCTAACTAAAAAGGATGGAATTGAAAACTAGAAAGAAGACTTACCCGAAAGCAATGCTCCAAATTGTCAAGCGGTTCCTTCACAAGAAAAATACACAAGTTAAAGAACCAAATTAATAAAACCCTATTTTAGCACCCTCCCCAGCAACAGCGCCAAAAACTTGATACGGCATAATTATGTACCAAATTGCAAGTGCACAATTTATCAAGTTATAGTATAAAAAATATCGATCCCACGAGGAAGGTGATTTTAAGAGATTATTAGAAATGATTCTTATGTTTTGTGCGAGACAATTAGGAATAAAGAATAAGTGTGATTATGATGAGTGATTGTTGTGAATATATGCAAAAGATAATAAATTGAATTTTAGAGGAGAGAAGGAAGAATCAAAGAATAAATGAAATCACAAGGCAAGAAATATGAATTAATAAAATCTAGAAATAAAACTAAGAATGAAAAGAAAATTTAAGAAAGTCAAGATGGAGGATTCAAAAGAGGTAAGAAATCTAGAATATAATCCACTAACCAATTTTAATTAAAAAATATAAACCATTCTCTTTTTATCATATTTCAACTTAGATTTATTAAGCATAGATTATCAAACCATTTAAGAAAAGTGTAACCTATCAAATTATCATCTAAATCAAAATTACTATTCATGATAAGAACAACAACATGATAATAATCCTAGAATTCATAAGTATAACCTATCAAACCATTTAAGATAAGCATAGATTATCAAATTCTTCTTCTACCGATTAGTTCTCTAGTTGATTATCCTAAACATGAACATTTTAAGTGCAAGAGAATAATTCATACAATATAAAGGAAATTAGACTAGTTTCATATAATTCTAAACTTTCTACAAGAATTAAATTCACATCTTTAAGAAATAAAAACAAGAAAACGAACTAATTACAAAAATAAAAAGAAAAGAAAAATCTAAACTATGAACAAGAAATAAATCTAACTAAAAAGAAAATAAAAATCTAAACTACAAAATATATTACAAAAATTAAATGCAAGAAAATAAATCTATTCTACAAATTAAAGTGCAAAAAAAAAATAAAAAGACAAGAAAATAAATCTACACTACAAGCATGAATTTAAATCAAACTAATAAGCAATAATAAATAAATTACTAAAAAGAAATAAAAGAGAAAAGAAATGCAAACCTTCAATTTGCTCTTCATCTCCATCCTCATCATTCAACAAAGATGAGAAAGAACAATTTAAAGAGGGAAAAATTATTATTATTAATTACAACTAAAGTTATAATTTTTGGAAGGCCTTCTCAATTAAGAGTAGCCCTCATCTCTGAAAGGAGTTTACAAAATTTTTTACACCCTTAACCCCTCACTCTCTACCCCTATTTATAGTAATCTTCAATGAATATGAGCCATTGGATTTGTCTTGAGCCCCAAGCAACAATCTCCGTCTTTGAATTTATTTTTTGTTCTTCTCTAGCCTAACATAAGAAGCCCATGTGATTTATTTGATTTTCAAAAGAAAATCAAAATCCAAAAATAAATCAAGTTGCAGCAGCAAAGTGAAGTCCGGTCCATATGCCCAAGTCCGGTCATGAAGCAATCCAATGGCATATGATTCATTTTGATTTTTCTTTTGAAAATCAAAATCCATTTCTTTGGCCCATTCAAAGGCCAGCTGCAACCGGCCCATGAAGTTTGCAGGCCCATGAAGTTTCATTTCTTTGAGAAAGAAAATGAACATAGCAGGTCCATTCATGATTATGCAGCACAAAGTCCGGGTCCGGTCCATTTTACTTTTTTTTTTTCTCCAAACAAATCTGCAGCCGGTCCACTTGCTTCTAAATCATTTGAAACTCAAAATTAACTCTTTGCATCCAAGTGCGGTTCATTCCAATTATTTGCAGCCAAGTCCGGTCCTTGGGTGTAGTCATTTGTTGATGGGCTTTGGGCCTTCAAGGAGCTTGATTTTGTGGCTTCTTTTATTTTCCTCTTTTAAGCTTTTGCTTCATGGGCTTCTAAAATGCTACAAAATAGAGAAGAGATATTTTGAGGGGTTTTTACATTTAATAATATTTATTTATATTTCCATTCATTTATGTGCAAACTAATCTAACAACAATTATTAATGGTATATTTATTCATATAAAATAGATAATGAGGGTATAAAATTGTAATAAAATGTGATTATCAATGACCTAAAGGAAGTTGATTAGATCATCTTCCAATATTCCATTATTATCCTCATGTTCTTAGAGAAATACAATATAATCATCCAGAATAGCATTTCACCTTTCTCTCATGGATCTTCTTAATGGCGCTGGTTCTTGAGGTTCTTGAGTTTGTTCTTCTGGAACAGAGAGTTGTTCAATATTATCATCTTGAGGTTTCGGATTTACTTCTTAAACAACAACAGGTATAGGAACTTGAATATTATCAAAAGTAACTGTATTGATTGGATCTGAAGCTAATTCCTCCTCAAAAATAATGTCTCTAACCTTAGTTCTCCCCCCAAACTCAACATCCTCAAAGAATGTTGTTGTTACCATCTCAAAAAATATTATTGAGTGTGGGATCATAAAACTTTTAGCCCCTAGAGCGTTCAGAATACCCTATAAAGTAGTAGCTAACTGTTTTGAAGTCTAACTTCTTTTCATTTGGCCTATAAAATATTGTCTCAACTGGACATCCCTAAATATAACTGGACTTGCGACCAGTCTAAAGCTCATAAGGTATTTTAGTAACTACTTTACTTGGTACTCTGTTTAGAATGTAAGCTGATGTCTTTAGTGCTTCTCCCCAGAGTAACTCTGGTAAAGAAAAATGAGTAATCATGTTTCTTATCATATCCTTAAGAGTCTGGTTTCGTCTTTCAGTTACACCATTCATGCTAGGTGAATCTAGCATAGTGTACTGTGGGACGATATTGCATTCCTCTAGGTATCTAGCAAATGGTCCTGGACGTTGTTCACCTGAACTATCATATCTTCCGTAGTACTCACCACCACGACCAGATCTAACGATTTTGATTCTATTATTGAGTTGGTACTCAACTTCAGCTTTATAGGCTTTGAATATGTCCAGAGACTCAGATTTTCATGAATGAGATATACGTACCCATAACGTGAGTAACCGTCAATGAATGATATAAAATATTATTGACCATTTCAGGATGCCGTAGAGAATAGCCCACAAATATCCGTATGTATCAATTCTAAGGTCTAAAGATTTTTTGGCACCTAATCTCTTAACTTTGGTCTGTTTTCCCTTGATACATTCAACGCATACGTCGAAGTCTGAAAAATCAAGAGAATCTAAAATGTCATCAGACACAAGGCGCTCAACTCTATCTTTTGAGATATGACCCAAGCGCTTATGCCATAATGTCGTTGAATTTTTCTTATTTAATTTACGCTTAGTATCACATGATTCCACATGCAATGATTTATTATAACAAACAATTGTATCAAGAAAATATAGGTTGTCGTAAGTAATCAAGTAACCGGTTCCCACAATATTTGAATTAAAAGATAAATTGAATTGACTGTTTCCAAATGAACAATGATAACCTGATTTGTCCAATATAGAAACATAAACCAAATTTTGTCTAAAAGACGGTACTACAAAAGTATCTTTTAAGTCTAAATGTTAACCAGTTCCTAATAGCAACCTAAAGTACCCAATTGCTTCCACGTCTACCGATTGTCTGTCGCCCACAAAGATGTGTCTTTCAACATCACTTGGCTTTCGGTAGCTCAGGCAACTCTGCATAGAAACACTTATGTGAGTAATAGCACCAGAGTCTAACCATCAAGTGTTTCTAGGTACTGAAGCTAAATTAACCTCAGAACAGACCAAAGTAAGAAACATGCCCTTCTTAGCATACCAGGCGTGATATTTAGTACAGTCCTTCTTTACGTGTCCAGATTTGTTGCAGAAGAAAAAACCCTGATCATCCTTATGTTGTTTCTTCTGAACAAGACCTTTAGCAGCTTCATTATCATTCTTTCTTTTCTTACCATTATCCTTAGAGGCATAAGCCAGATGAGCACTTTCTGTCTTATCTTGCTTCAACATGTCTTCTTCTTGCACACAGAATGAAATAAGCTCATTTAGGGTCAATTTCTCCTTTTGACAGTTATAGCTGACTTTAAACTGATTAAATTATGCAGGAAGAGACAGGAGAACCAGATGCATAAGTAACTCATCACAAAGATCGAGTTTAAATGCTTCAAGTTTTAAAGTAATATGAGACAATTTCATAATGTACTCTCTGATATTTCATTTGCCCTTATAATTCATCGAAATCAAACGAGCTAAAAGTGTGCTTGTTTCTACCTTATCATTTTTCGTAAAACATTTCTCAATTTCGGTAAGAAAATCTTTAGCCTTAGTAATCCCTTCGGATTCTATGCCCCTAAAGGTTTTCGGAATGCCACGCTTAATGATCATAAGACTCATGTGATTTGAACGCTCTCATTTCTCATACTCCTTCTTAACATCAGGAGTGTTATCCGCATTGAGAGGTTGAGGTTGTTCAATTCTTAATGTAAGGTATAGATCCATGCAGCCAAGAACAATTAATATCTTCTCTTTCCAAACCTTAAAATTAGTCTTATTGAGCATGGGAATTGAGTTGATATTAGTAGAAATTGTTGTAGCAGATGCATTAGCTGAAATAAACAAAAAATACTCACATTATTAACCGTAATTAGTAATTAATAAAATTCAAATAATGACAAATCTCATCTCAATATATCTGGCACAACATTAATATCAAGCCTTTAGACAGTAATATTAATTTGTAAGTGATACCTTATTGCAATGATAAAATAATGACAATAACTCATGTCAAATAATAAAACGATATTTGGATCGATTCATTATTCACATGTAAAACCTTATAATTATCACATATTTATCATCACAGATGTGTATGCAGTCTAAATAAATATTAACCTTCCTTTAGGCCGATTAAAAATTTACACGAAAGCATACACACAAACATCTCACGTTACTCATGAACAATCTACACAAGAGAAGTTACTTTGGCAACTTCTTGTTTTAATTAATCATTTGGAATGAGAGACAACTTTAATACCTTAGTGTCATATTTTTGAATTAAATAATTGATTAACTACCAAATTCAATTTAAATTAAAAAATTAATTTAAATTTTTATAGCTTAATTAGGGCATCATGACTTAATTAATTAAATTAAGCATACTAAACATGGGCTCATAATTTAAATAAGGCCCACAAGTTATGTTTTAATTGAAATATTCAATTAAACCAATCTTTAAATACTTGAAGGCCCATAACCAAATGGACATAGATGATAAAATCCATGTCTAGGCCCAAAACACAAGAAGCTTGGACTTGTGCCTTAGCTCAAAATATCCACTGCAGCTTTCTTCTTTCACCCGACGAGAAAGAGAAAGAGCTTGCCCAAAATTGAAGCTTAGCCGACTCTCCCCTGAACCGAACACAAATCGAAGCTCATCAGAGGAGAGACCGAAGCTCGACCAAATTGAAGCTCGCCCGCAATGAACACAAGGCTCGCTCGACTATGAAATCAAGACT
Organism: Asparagus kiusianus; assembly: GCA_022839385.1. NCBI lineage: Eukaryota > Viridiplantae > Streptophyta > Magnoliopsida > Asparagales > Asparagaceae > Asparagus > Asparagus kiusianus. The sequence continues at coordinate 1,204,711 of BQKN01000071.1, read as the reverse complement.
CGTCCTCGAAGCTCGCCTGAGAATGAGCATGAGGCTGGCTTGAGATTCGAAGGATCGAGGATCTCCTGAATCCGAACGTCGTGCTCACCTACAACGAACGTCGACTACACCTAAGTCGAGTCAAAGCTCGCTTGAGTTGAACACGAGGTTCGACTGAACTTCGAGATCTGAATGTCGACTGGAGCTTCGAACACGAGGTTTGACTGAAGCTTCGAACACGAGGTTCGACTGAAATTTCAAACACGAGGTTTGACTGAACTTGGAATACGTGGTTCGACAGAAGCAAACTAAAGTTCATTGGAATAGAATCATAGTTCGTCAGAAGCCTCCAACAAAGCTGAATCGAATACGAGGTTCATCAGAAGCAAACCGAAGTTCGCTGAAGATCGAAACTCAATCAAACCCGAATTTCACAGAGGTCAGGTAAGTCCTCAAGCCCTGATTTCTTTCACCCATTAGGGTTTAGATCTGAAACGCCGCCGTCGCTTGGGCTGCAGCCAACGAACACCCCTTAGGGTTTCGTTCTGAAAACCACCGTCCCCACTGTCTTCATTTGACAGTGGGGCCGCCGTCAATACATCTCCGGAGAGCAGCTAGAGAACGATGACAAACCAAAACAAAAACCATTTTTTATGTCGATTTTGAACTCAATCCAGATCCGAAACTTGAATCCATTTCAGATCCAAACATCCAAACATGGAATCAAACCAAAAAGAAGTGAACTTTACAGTTTACGAGTGCAACAAATCCAAAAATCGAAAGAAAAACCGAATAAAAATAAACTTTTATTGTTCATCCGTGAACAGTTTTGAAAAATCCATAGATTAAGATTTAAAAGCCTAATTTTAAATCTTAAACCCCAAAGAAATAATTACGGTGGCTCTGATACCACTTGTTGGACTTGATCGTGATTAAATCATAGAGATTAAAACAATAAAGAGCGGAAGCTATACCTACCTGAATCCATTGCTTGGATCTGAATTAGGGTTTTGATGATTTTCTAATCTTAGGGTTTCTCCTTATGTATCTCTTTAGATGGGGATAAGAGAATAGAGAATGTGTTAACCCTGGATTAGAGACCATAACTCCATATATATAGCTGTTGTACATTTATACTTTTGGCCCATTATCAAATTATAGTTACAACCTGGTATTTACACATGTAACCCGTGATTTATTTAAATACTCATTAACCCAAATTAAAGAAATGACAGTTTCCCAACGACCAAACATGGGCATCTTGATCAGGCTGCTCATGAGATTTTTTATTTTATTTATATTTGAATTTTAATTTATGTTGCTCATAGTACATTTCGACTCTACTTTTTAGAAGTAATCATGACGAAATTTTGTGACTTTAGAGAAGGTGAGATCACGGTCAAAGGAACCAGAACCAACCAAACTGAGCTGGCCGGATTTTTTTATTTTAAATGATCTATGAATTAATCTCTTTCTCTATATCTTTCTCTCTCTCCTCGTTCATTGTTACTAATCTTATGATTATTCAGTCAAAACCACTGCAAACCCGTGCAAGCCCACGAGTCTGTTTCTTTTGCAGATTTCTTTAAAATTTTTCTACACATGCTGTTGCATTTCGTATAATGTTGGCAGATTTAATTAGTAGAACGGTTAAAGGTTTTGCGAGTTCGAGATTATGGCGTGAATACTTTAATATACTTTACAAGTTCCAAGCTCTGTAAGTATCGAATACACAACAAAAACTACAATATATTATATATATGCGTAAGCTTGCCCCCTGTTAGTCTAAGGTGTAGAGCCAAAGTTCGAGACGAAGACTGGAATCAAAAGGGCAGAAAAACACGAGGACAGATCTGCGGTCGACCGGGTCGGTCGACCGCGAACGTGCACAGGGAGCTGGGAGGGCCTGGATCAGGTCGCGGTCGCCCGGCCCGGTCGACCGCCAAAACCATGTAGGAAACTGCTCTCGGGTTTTACAATCGGTCGACCGCGCCGGTCGACCGCCAAAGTCTCTGGAATCTGATCGGTCGACCGGGCCGGTCGACCGCGACGCGATAAAACAGAATCCTGTTCTGTTTAGGAATCTGTTTCACTCAGGATTCTATATATACCCCAAACGATTTTAGGGTTTGTATCATCATCAAAAAGAGAGCTTTTTGACTGCAAAGAGAGAGAGAATCTCAGAGAGATTGATCCCTTGTTTGAGAGCTTGTATTTTCTTCTTCAATTAATAGAAAGATTGTGTGGTGTGGCTCCCGAGGACGTAGGCACGTTGCCGAACCTTGTTAAATCTGTGTGTTCATCTTCTTTACTGCTTTTTGCAAGTTAGATCTTTATTTGTGGTTCTATTCCTACTTTTCTACTTTCAACACAAGGTCCGGAAGGGCAAGGGTTTGATTGATTATTTCGAATTTCCCAACAACTGATATCAGAGCTTCGTTTAGCAATTTGTGTGAAAGCCATGGCAGAGGAAAGCAAATCAAAGATCGAGAAGTTTGACGGTTCAGACTTCGCCTACTGGAAGTCGCAGATGGAGGACTATCTGTACAAGAAGGACTTGTATCGCCCGCTGATGGGCAAGGAAAAGGAAAAGAAGAAAGATGAGTCAGATGGTGATTGGGAGGTACGGGATAGGAAGGCTCTAGGGCAAATCCGGTTGTCGCTCGCCAAATTAGTAACCCACAATATTTTGAAGGAGAAGACGCCGGTGGGGCTTATGGAAGCGCTCGCGAAGATGTACGAGCAACCATCGGCAGCAAACAAGGTGCATCTAGTCAAAACTCTTTTCAACCTCAAGATGGCAGAAGGACGGTCCTTCACGATGCATCTCAGCGAGTTCAACACGATTGTTGATCAGCTTATCTCCGTGGACATCGCGTTTGATGATGAAGTGCAGGCCCTTTTACTACTATCGCAGTTGCCGGATAGTTGGACAGGTTGTGTGATGACAATCAGCTATTCGGCGGGGAAAGAAAAGTTAAAGCTGAATGAGGTTGTTAGCATGATTCTATCCGAGGAGGTTAGAAGGGAATCGTCCGAATCAGAAGGTTCAGGTTCAGCCCTAAATTTCGAGCAGAGAGGCAGAAGCCAGAAGAAAGGGAACCAGAACAGGAATCGGTCGAAATCAGTGAAGAAGATGCCGAACTCGAAGGTTAGGTCTATCAAAGGGAAGTGTTGGAACTGTGGTCAGGAGGGCCATATGTCTTTAGTCTGTAAAGCACCAAAGAAGGATGCGGGTGAGCAAGAGGCTCATATCGTGCAGGATGCCTTGATCCTTGCTATGGATAGCGATTCTGATTCCTGGGTCATCGACTCAGGAGCTTCTTTCCACGCCACTGCTAATAGGAAACTTCTTCAGAACTATATAGCAGGGGACTTTGGTAAAGAATACTTGGGAGACAATGAACCTTGCAATCTACGGTTCGACATTTACTGGGGATTCGTGGAGAATCTCCAATGGCACGATAGTTATTGCCCGAGGCAATAAAACAGGGACTCTCTACCTCACTTCACATGCGAGCGACACCCTCGCAATTGCAGCTAGCAAGGAGAGTACAGATCTGTGGCATAATAGGTTGGGACACATGAGTGAGAAGGGGATGAAAATCCTACATTCACAAGGAAAGCTAACCGGAATCGACACCGTGGAAGTCGGAGTTTGTGAAGACTGCATCTTTGGGAAGCAGAAGAGGGTTAGTTTTCAGAAGAGTGGAAGGCCACCTAAGGCTCAGAAGCTAGAGTTGATTCATACAGATGTATGGGGTCCAGCCAGTGTGTCTTCTTTTGACGGTTCGAGATACTATGTCACCTTTATCGACGATCACTCGAGGAAGGTGTGGGTTTACTTCATGAAGCACAAGTCAGAGGTGTTCGAAATCTTCAGGAAGTGGAAGGCCATGGTCGAGAATGAGACAGATCTGAAGGTGAAGTGCTTGAGATCAGATAATGGTGGAGAATACGAGCTGGAGGAGTTCAAGAGGTTCTGTGCTACAAATAGGATTCGCTTAGAGAGGACTACTCCAGGGACGCCGCAGCAGAACGGCATTGCAGAGAGGATGAACAGGACCTTGACGGAGCGTGCGCGGAGCATGCGATTACATGCAGGTTTGCCTAAGACATTTTGGGCGGATGCGGTGCATACGGCAGCATACCTTATTAATCACGGGCCATCAGTTCCATTAGACTTTGGGATTCCAGAGGAGGTTTGGAGTGGAAAGAAGATAAATCTCTCACACTTGCGGGTATTTGGTTGCGTGGCATATGTTCATATCAGTGACCATGTCAGGGACAAGCTAGAAGCGAAGTCACAGAAGTGCACATTCATAGGATACGGCATTGATGAGTTCGGGTATCGCCTTTGGGATGAGAAGAACAGGAAGATCATCAGGAGCCGGGATGTGATATTCAATGAGGAGGTGATGTACAAGGACAGGGACAATGCCAAGGATAGCCGAAGTAGTGGGAGCAGCACTACGGATATAGGTGGATCTGAGTACATTAATATAGAGGAACTTCCAGATAGGGGAGATGATGTTTGTTCTGACCACAGAACGGAGGAGGCTCTAGGTGCAGAAGAAACTACCCAGGGCATGGAGCCTAGGAGGTCATCCAGGATACCCAAACCAAATCCCAAATATCTTTTATCTCTTGACTATTTATTGTTGACAGATAGCGGTGAGCCGGAAAGCTATGAAGAGGTGATGCAAGTGAGTGAATCTCAGCAGTGGGAGCATGCGATGCAGGAGGAGATAGATTCTCTACTCACTAATGAGACATGGGAGTTAGCCCAGCTACCTGCACAGACGAAAGCCTTGCACAATAAATGGGTCTACCGGGTCAAGCAAGAGAGTGATGGAAGCAAGAGATTCAAGACCAGATTAGTAGTGAAAGGGTTTCAACAGCGGGAAGGAGTTGACTACACGGAGATATTTTCCCCTATTTTGAAACTCACAACCATCAGAGTGGTGTTGAGTTTGGTAGCTACAGAAGACCTCTTCCTTGAGCAGTTAGACGTGAAGACTGCCTTTCTTCATGGTGACTTGGATGAAGAAATCTACATGAAGCAGCCTGTTAGCTTCATTGAAGAAGGAAAGGAAGAGATGTTGTGCAAGCTCAAGAAGAGCTTATATGGTTTGAAACAGGCCCCGAGACAGTGGTATAAGAAGTTTGATAACTTCATGTAGAACAATGGCTATAGAAGATGCAATTCGGATCATTGTTGTTATTTCAAAAGGTTCGAGTCCAGCTTTATTATTTTGTTATTATATGTTAATGACATGTTGGTAGCAGGACCGTGTTTAGAGGAGATAAACAGTTTGAAGAGGCAGCTAGCAAAGGAATTTGTAATGAAGGATCTGGGTGCAGCGAAGCAGATTCTAGGGATGCGAATCAGTAGGAATGAAGCTGAAGGGACATTGAGATTGAGCCAAGCTGAATATATTAAGAAGGTACTTCAGAGGTTCAACATGCAGAATGCTAAAGTTGTTAGCACACCCCTTGGAAGTCAGTTCAAACTATCTGAGGAGCAATCGCCTAAGACGGATGCAGATAGAGAGCAAATGAGCAGGGTGCCATATTCTTCGGCCATTGGGAGTCTCATGTACGCGATGGTTTGCACGAGACCAAACATTACCCATGCAGTGGGAGTTGTGAGCAGATTTGCAAGCAATCCAGGGAAGCAGCATTGGGAGGCCATGAAGTGGATAATGCAGTACTTGAGAGGGACAACAAACAAACCACTATGTTTCAGGAGGAAAGAATTGGTGCTGCAGGGATACGTGGATACGGACTTCGCCGGTGATCATGATACGAGGCGAAGCACCACGGGGTATGTTTATACCTTAGCGTCGACAGCAGTGAGTTGGGTCTCACGTCTGCAGAAGATTGTGACTTTGTCTACAACCGAGGCTGAGTATGTCGCGGTGACCGAAGCAAGCAAGGAGATGATCTGGTTGAACGGGTGCTTGGAAGAGTTGGATCTAAAGCAAGGGAGAGGAGTTCTTTATTGTGATAGCCAGAGCGCTATACATCTTGCCAAGAATCCAGTATATCATGCCAGAATGAAGCACATCGACGTCAAGTACCATTTTATACGCTCGCTAGTTGAAGATGGAAAGTTACATTTAATGAAGATTTTGGGGAGTCAAAATCTAGCGGACATGTTGACGAAGGTAGTTACCATTGAGAAACTGGAGTTGTGCGCAACTTCAGTTGGCCTTCACGAGTAGAAGACGAAGGCGGAGCCACACTACGAGGATCGGCGAGATCGCCGGAATATTGTTGATTGAAGGAAGAATTTTTCGGGGGAAAAGATACATGCGAAGAAGGGGAGAGTTCCGAGAAACTCATTGCAGGCATTTTGGTCTCTAAGTGGGAGATTGTTAGTCTAAGGTGTAGACCCAAAGTTCGAGACGAAGACTGGAATCAAAAGGGTAGAAAAACACGAGGACAGATCTGCGGTCGACTGGGTCGGTCGACCGCGAACGTGCACAGGGAGCTGGGAGGGCCTGGATCAGGTCGCGGTCGACCGGCCCGGTCGACCGCCAAAACCCTGTAGGAAAACTGCTCTCGGGTTTTACAATCGGTCGACCGCGCCGGTCGACCGCCAAAATCTCTGGAATCTGATCGGTCGACCGGGCCGGTCGACTGCGACGCGATAAAACGGAATCCTGTTCTGTTTAGGAATCTGTTTCACCCAGGATTCGATATATACCCCAAACGATTTTAGGGTTTGTATCATCATCAAAAAGAGAGCTTTTTGACTGCAAAGAGAGAGAGAATCTCAGAGAGATTGATCCCTTGTTTGAGAGCTTGTATTTTCTTCTTCAATTAATAGAAAGATTGTGTGGTGTGGCTCTCGAGGACGTAGGCATGTTGCCGAACCTCGTTAAATCTGTGTGTTCATCTTCTTTACTGTTTTTTGCAAGTTAGATCTTTATTTGTGGTTCTATTCCTACTTTCCTACTTTCAACACAAGGTCCTGAAGGGCAAGGGTTCGATTGATTGTTTCGAATTCCCCAACACCCGCCCGCCCCCCTCTCCCGGAACAAAAAATCTCCATGCGTTTCTATTCTGTAATGCTATAGCCTTTTTAATCTAATTTTTCAAGCAAAATGAAAATATAGTATACAAATGCATTTAATTCCAAAAGCTTTTTACTTAATAACAAAAACGAGAAAGAAAATAAAGATTTTTTAAGGAAAATACATCTCAGCGCATATAACAACACTACAATCATAACTGCTTTCACTTTGGTGCACATGGGTATCGACCACAGTCTCCCCCTCAGGAAAGCGACATGGTTTTACCATGCATTTTAATGGGCATTTCTAAGAGAAATAAGATATGATAATTTCCCCAATGTTATAGCCCTTTATACCCCCACCCACCATCACCCCACCTAAAGTTCATTATATAACTATTAGAAGAACACCATTTATTTATTTATTTATTTTCCCTTTTTTTTCCTTAAAGCAGACATGAGTTATCGTGTCGGGGATTTGAAAGGCCTGTTCATGGAAATTGAGATTAATCTATTTAGATTTAATGATTCAAAAAGATCAATCATATTTGTGAAATGAGTTTAAGTATATTTTGTTGGGAAGAACAAGAATAAAAACAGATGCAAATATAAGTAAAACAAACAACATGGAAATAAAGGAATAGAACATAAAGTTAATGTAACCATTATCGATAAACTTTAGGTTTGAGATACTTTACAAAAATACAGAATTGCCCACTAAACAGAGGACTAGCCTCGAAGAAATTATGCCCCACCTACGATAGCGTCAGTACAATACTTCCGAGGATGAGATGACCACAATCCAAAGAAGTGTTCTCTTCTGTTGAACATCTCGTCTTTAACTTCACTTTACTGGAATCTTCAATACCGGTAACTTATAGAATTCTAAAAGAAGACAAGAGAAGAATTCATTTGTGTTTTCTGTATCTTTTAAATGGACAAAGGAGGCTCTTTATATAGGATTTACGTGAACTAAGAGGTTAGACAAGACTTTGAACGTCAGTTATTGCAATGTTTGTAATATCTGTAATAACTATCATTCAAACCTTGTAACATTCATAACATATGAAACGTTCACGCTAGTTTAAAAGTAGCACATGCAAAAAGGGTACAATCTCGCGTACGGACCGGGCACACGGACTACACGTATGAGACCGTTCGCACGAGACTGCTCGCACGTGCCAGCCTATGTGCCTACTTGCTTGCTCATACGCTCGCTTATATACCATCACAAGTGTGCATCTCTAACACCTTTGTTGTAACATATATAACACATACGTTAATTTGTACAATTAAAATACATTCAATTAGTCAATGTGGGACTAAAACTTACATACTACTAATTAAACATATTTTAATTTTTATCTATACAATCCAACCATATAAATAGTACCTTCCATATAAATCCTCCATTATTCATTTATATCAGCAATCCCCCATAATTCCATACCTGAAAGTAAAAAAGAGTATACATATCATGCTTTTGGAGAGAGTATCTTTCGATTTGAACATTCCCTATAGTTATCCAATTTTATCACCAAAGATACGAAGTGAAACTAAATCTTGAACTTTAACCTTTGATATGGTGATATTCATTGATAATAACACGATATAGGCTATAGTAGCTTTATGTCTGATGCATTATGGTCATGCGTCCTTATCCTTTTCATGAACATTTTTAAGGAATAACCTACTTCCTCTAATTACAGCCACACAATTATGTTTAAATAGTTGGGCATCTTTAGGGATGCTCTGCTTGCATCTCTTCTTAAAGACTTGGTCCCATTTAGAGTCAAAACACTCATACTATACTAGCAGTTAACAACATCTTCCAGGTGTACATGAAAATAGACTCAGTTACAAAGTATCAATCTACGATTAGGTGTTCAACTCACACAATGGCTTGTTGTTACCACATTGAACCTATTTTATGGGATCTCCACTCAAATAGATTGGGTGTTACTGTCAATGAGTTAGGTAAGGGTTTCAGTCCTATTATCAACCTGAATTTAAAAACTAGTGATAACTAAAGTCCTTTTGTAAAGGGATCTGTTGTGTTGTCCTTGGACTTAACAAATAATTACCCCTTGATCAACAAACTTTTTTACGGTCTTTATCTATATTTGGATATGACCTCGAGTCTTACGGTTATACTTTAAACTTTTAATCCTTGCAATTTTGTCAGGTCATATTATCATAATGCACAAAGATTACACGGAATAGGCTTGTTGATCATGGGCAACTCAGACACAAGTCACTTAAGCAATTCAGCTTCTAAACTAGTAGTGTCCAAAGCGCATAGCTCTGCCTTCAAAGTAGACCGAGATAAAATGGTCTGTTTGATAGATCTCCAGGCAATTGCATCGCCACCTAAGGTAAATACATACCCTATATAACTATTGTTACCTTAACCCATAGCAATCTAGGTAGCATCACTGTACCCCTCTAGAACGGGAGAGAATCTACCTTAATGCAACGCAAGAGAAATAGTTCCCTTCGGATGCTAAAATATCCTATCCAATGCCTCCTAATGAGTCCTATTTGTATAGCTAGTGTATCTACTTAATTTTAAAACTGAGTATGGAATATCCGGTCTCATGCAATTTGCAAGATACATCAAACTTCCAATGATCTAGGAATATCTCAACTAAGATACAGAGACTCCACTTACATTCTTGTAAAGAGTTGATGAAAGATTATATGGAGTTTTGATGAGTTTGCAATTCTTATAGCCGAATTTCTTAATAATCTTCTCAAACATAATAAGATTGAGAAATAGCTATACCTTAGCTGGTATAATCAGTTTTAGGCCAAGAATTACATCAGCGACTCTCGTGTCCTTCATATCAAAGTTACTATTCAAGAATTACTTAGTCTCATTGATCCCAATGTTTGATCCAAATAATAGAATATCATTAACATAAATGCATAGAAGAATACATGAATCACTTCCTACTTTACTATAAACACATTTATCAAACTCAATCATTTCGAAACCAAAATCAATGATAGTTACATTAAACTTTTTATGCCATTATTTAGGGGCTTATTTAAGTCCATATAGAGACTTCACAAGCTTGTATACTTTCTTTTTATTGTCAGGTGCTACAAATCCCTCAGGTTGATACATATAAATTTCTTCTTCAAGAGAATCATGAAGAAAAATAGTTTTCACATCCATCTAGTGGATTATAAAATCATATATAGAAGCCAATACAATAAGCATTTTGATCATAGTCATTCGGTTAACTGGAGAGTATGTGTCAAAAAAATTAATTCCTTCAACTTGTTTGAAATCCTTAGCAACCACTCTAGCCTTAAACTTTTTTAACGGTTCTATCTAGTTTCATTTTCCTTTTAAGAATCTATTTAGACCTAATTATCTTACAGCTAGGAGGAAGGTCAACTAATTCTCATGTCTTATTAGAGATAATAGAATCAATTTCACTTTTGACAGCATCCTTCCACTGCTTAGCCTCTTTTAAGGTTATAACAAATCTGTAGGAAGGAGGATCCTCCTCGATATTATAAGTGACAAAGTCACTTCCAAAATCCTTAACAATTCTTACTCTCTTACTTCTTCTATATTCATCTAAATCATCTGATCTTTCAAATTCGGATTTAGAATTATCTAACCCCACATTTATATCCTTTGCACATGATCACGAATAAAAGTTGAGACAGAGATAGGATTTTCATTAGAAATATTTTGAGGCATTTCAACTTTCATAGAAAAATATCCTCAAAAAATATTGCATCGTGAAATTCAACAATTGTATTAACATTTATACTAGGGATTTCAGATTTGACGATAAAAATCTCAAAGCATAGGCGTTTGCTACATAACTTAAAAAGATAGAATCCACTGTCTTAGGAAGTAGCTTCTTCCTCTTGTGTTCTGAGGATTAGAACTTTTGCAAGACACTCACTCACTTTAAGGTATTTCAAGCTTGTCTTTTCACCTGTCCAAAGTTTAAATAGACTACTTTCATTTCTGAGGGATTCTATTCAGAATATGGCAAGTCATATTCAAAACCTCTCCCAACATATATTTAAAAAGTCTAGAACTTTTAAGTAGATTATTAATCATATCTTTTAAGGTTTTATTTTTTGTTCTGCTATACCATTAGACTGAGGAGAATAAGAAGCAGTTTCCTCATGCACTATGCTAAAAAAATTGACATAGAAAAGTAAACTGATTTGATGTATATTCTCCTCCTCTATCAGATCTTAATCTTTTAAGTTTCTTGTTAGCTTGAGTTTCAGCTTTATTCTTAAAAATGATAAATTTTTCTGGAGTCTCATCTTTTGTTCTAAGAAGGAAAATATAACAATATTTTCTATAGACATCTATAAAGGTAATAAAATATTCATCATGTCTTTGGTGAAAACACCATTTGACTCACAAATGTCAGCATGAACTTAATCAAGCAACTCAGAATCAACATAATGAAAATGTTTCCTTGTTTGTTCAGTTGTTACACATACTTGGCATTTTTTCTATGATCTATAGAGTGTTTTGGAATCATGTTAAGATTCATCATTCTTTTTATAGAATTAAAATTAACATGACCAAGACATTTATGCCATATATCAAATGATTTAAAATTTTTACTAACAGGATAATCAGGAATAGAAATCTTATTTAATTCAGAACTAAAAATTAGTTCTGCTCTAACCTTATACATTCCATCAGAATCATAGACCTTAAAAATAAAAGATCTAGCATACAACATAAGCACTTTATTGCATTTAAAAGAAAACACATAACTCTCCCTAACTAAACATGAACCATTGATAATGTTGCGTCGAACAGTAGGAACGTGATGCATCCTATGTAACTCGGCCTAAAGGGAACTTCAGGTCCACTCATCCATATCCCAATGCTTTAGATGCGGTTTGGTTCCCATCTTCACGGTATTTCCATTTGTAAGCTAGTAAGGCACATTTTATCAACACAAATGTGTACATTTGCACCTGTATCTACCAACCATTCATTCGGTTCATAAACATAGTAGCTCAGGGTTAATAAAATTTACCTTTCGATGGATCCAACATGCTTTGCCATCACCATGCATGTTAATTTGAAGCACGCTAGTAGACCCTGGATAAATATAGCTTTCTTTGTAGGATAAGCTTTAGCCCAATATCCAACATGTTTACAATACCAACATGGTTTGTTTGCTTTTTGTTTCTTTTGGATCTTAGTTTTGGCTTTGATTTTATCATCAGGTTTGCTATTAGATTTGTTTTTAAACTTTTTCTCAAAAGTTATAATATTTGATTTAGGTTGGTACTCAATAAGGGCAATATGTCTCTGATTCTTATGCTCTTCCTCAATTGCTATGGCAATCATCAAGTCATCGAGATTTATTTTTCCTTTCTATGCTTGAGAGGCATTTTAAAAAATTCTCCCAGGACTGAGGAAATTTCTTGATGATTGCCATAACCTGAAATTTTTCAGGAAGCTCTATTTTAGCTTCTCAAAGAGCATAAAGAATGAACAGAAGTTCATGTGCTTGTTCTGTCATAGATTTACCTTCGATCGTTTGAAACTTTAAGAACTTAGACACAAAATATTTTTCAAGACTGAGGTCTTCAATATTATATTTTACTGTCTAGTTCATCCCATAATGCCTTTGTGGTGGCCCAAGAAGAACAATAGACATCGAAGAACATGTTGGACATTGCCAACAAAATGCATCCTCTAGCTATTTGATCCTTTTCCGTCCACTATGCAATTTTATCTGCACTATTGCGATCTTTTTCATCCAATTTATGCAATTTTAATAGTATCATTGCTAAGATCTCCTTAGTCATCAGCCAAATCTTCATAGTCTGCTGTCAAAATTTGAAGAACCGACCCACGAACGTTTTTGGCATTCCAGACATATCCATTTTAGGGGCAAATGCACCAGAACCAACTTCTAAATAGAAGACATAACTTCAAATGATATTAATTTATTCAAAACCATTGGTAAGAACAAAAATTAAAATAGATCCAAATATAAGCAGAACAAATGACACGGGAATAAAGGAATAGAGCAGAAAGTTAATATAACCATTATCAATAAACTTTAGGTTTCAGATAGTTTACAGAAATGCTGAATCACCCTCTAAACAGAGGACTAGCCTTGAAGAAATTATGTGCCCCTATGGTAGCATTTGGTCAGCATAATACTTTTGAGGATGAGATGGCAATAGTCCAAATAAGTGCTCTCTTCTGTTGAACACCTCAACTTCAACTTCTCTTTATCGGAATCTTTTAATACTAGCAACTTAAAGAATTGTAAAAGAAGATAAGAAAGGAATTTGTTCTATTTTTCTGTGTGTTTCAAATGAACAGAGGAGACCCTTTACATAGGGTTCAGGTGAGCTAAGGTGCTAAACGAGGCTTTGAATGCTACTTATTGCAATTTTTGTTACGTCTGCTATAATTATCATTCAAACCTTGTAACGTTCATTACGTACAAAATGTTCACATTGGTTTAAAAGCAACACATGCAAAAATGGTAGGACCGCATGCACATGCCCGCTCGATTGCTTGCACGCTTGCTTATATACCAACACAAGTGTACATTTCTAGCACCTTTGTTGTACTGTATATAACAAGAATGCTAATTCAAACTAATTAAAATGCATTCAATTACTTAATATAGGACTAAAAACTCACCTACTACTAATTAAACACCTTTTAATTTTTATCTATGGAATCTAACTATATAAATGGTATCCTTCCATATAAATCCTCCGTTATTCATTTATATCAATGTATTTAACCATTTATCTATTTTAGCTTTTTCTTATGTGCGGGACTATCATAGCCTATGTCTTTTAAACCAAACCGTGCATAACTAATTGGATGTGAGTAACTTTATGATAAATCTTCATCTTGGCTCAGATTCAGTGGTGTCTAACCGAAGTCTATAGCACAAACATTGAATGGTTAATAAAGATAATGTCTCAACTCAACACTTCACAAACGAATGGAATTACATTAGAGGAAAGTCTGACAAGACAGCATGTGATACATGATATCTGTTGTTTTCAGTGATTGTATATCCATCGAGGGAGGTAATATAAGAACATATTAAATTACATAGTTTTTTTCTCTAAACCAGATACGTCATTGCGCAAAAAAAAGCCTACTTTCTTATGTTTTAATTCTTAAATCATAATTAACATTGTAGACATTTGGAAGAAGTTTCCTGAACTCTTGGAAGAAGTTTCCTTGCATATTTGTGTACTTCCCTCTCTCGTGAAAAAAAGGAACTACTTCTTGCAAGAAATTTACTTGAAGGTACCAAATAAAAAAAATGTGGACATCACACAATGAACTCCACGGCAACACCATAGTCTTGTTCTCAAACGGAATTTCCAAGAAATAAATAAATTGAGAGAAGAAGCCAAATAATACTTTTTATCGCCCCCCCCCTATTCCAGCACTACATCAATGTGCAGTGAATGGAGAGTGTGAAGACTAGTTCCAGATCAAATACTACTTTTAATGTGGAGCATGTCGAGTGGCAGCAAGTCATATATGACCTGTTTCATTGGGTCTGCATACATATAAGCCAATAGATTATAAGATCCCTTATTTATAGTTACTTCTTTTTTTGGAAAGTACAAGCAGGGTGAGATGACTTGTTCAAAAGCATTCATTAAAAAGACTTGCTAACAATGAGGGATACAACTGGACTAAGAAGTAATAATTATCAAACGGATCATATTTTATGGAACTGGGAGCGGATATTGTCGTCACTAGACACAAGAATCATAGATATTTGATAAAAATTACAAGTTTTTCCAAAGATATTCATTGCTAGCAAGGAAGATTACAAAACATTGTTTGGAATAGTTGCTTACTACAAGATTAGCTTCACAAGAGCATAAAAACAAATACAACCAAAAAAAACAGAGATAAAAAAGGAAGACCAAAAGATTGAGCAAAAGCATTAAAATTTTACCCCCACTTGGGCTTTAGGATCAGCATCACCTGTTTCATCCACGAACAAAGCCTCAATTCCCTTCTTCTTAGCTAACTCGTTGATCTTAAGTGCATTGCGGTTTGTCGATTGTCCTGAGCAAAACATGATGAAGTAGGTTACAGTAGAAGCCTGTTTATGGGAAGAAACCAATATCGCATTGAAGATCAAATTGTTACGAACTCGTCACAGGCACCAACAGTTCAGTAGGGAGCAACATAGTCCATAAGGAGCAAACTCGTCTATCAGAGATGAAGGAACCGAAGGAGTCTAGAATGAAACTAAAGTTGTAAGAACATAAATTCAAATCAAGTATAGAGGTGTAGAAATTCCAAACCTCCTTGGCAAAAGAGCAATTGAAAACAAGGTGATCGTCAATCTCAATATGATCCTGGCAAAAAGAGCAATTAGCATCACCTGTCCAACCTTTTTTCACTAAGTTATACGATGTTTGCAATTTCTTTTTGTAGAGGATCCACATGAAAATTTTCACTTTAGGAGGAGCAATAGATTTCCATATATAGTTCTTGCCTTTAAAAGAAATAATAGGATTGGGTATTAATTATGCTCTCCCTCTAGTAGTAGATCACCCCCTCCTTGCCCCGTGGACGTAGACAATTTGTCGAACCATGTAAAATTGTTTGTCTCGCTATTTGTGTGATTTGTAATAGCTTTTTAGGTTCCCTCGACAGGTCAGTCCTAGAACTGATGAGAGGAAAAGCTGATATCTTACTTGGTTGAGATATTTTGCTTAAGGTTCTTGTTTCCTTTGTGAAACAGGATTTCCTATTATGACCTAACTCTCTTGTTGTGTCGAGGTGCTGCCGAAGTGCTGCCGAAATTTTCACTGCGTGCATCAGATTCACCTCTCAACATAAACGGACTGACCAACATTGGAAATCAAATGAATGTCTAGCTTGAAAGACAAAAAGAGTTTCACATTTTCCAAAAAAAAGAAAGCTAAGAGTCATGATAATTTGCATGATCTGGAGAAGTTTCAGGTAATTTCATTCACTTCACTCAGAAGATCCTTCTAAAAATTTATTGACAAATTTTAGAAAAGAAGAGTACTACTCCGGTTGCTTTGTATGGCAGAGTTCATTCATCTGTGATCCACCTATTTCGTTAAGAAATGACATATAACACAAGAGGAAAAATTAAAATAGAAATATAATTAAAGATTACAAAAAGTAATAGGAGTATAAAATATTTTAAAACCAAATCAGAGTCCAAATTACAATATTATTATTTTCAGTACAGACCAATTTAGACTGTACAGACAACCACAAATACAGAAGCCAAACACGTTCTTAAAGTGGGCGAACCTTAACCTGATCCAACACCGGACCACAAAGCGACCCAGTATCAAAAGCCTTCGCGTGATAATACGCAGCAAAAAAAGTAATCCTCGTCCTTTTATGAGCTTCTCCTCGTTCTTCGACAAATATAGGCCTGCGAATAATAGGATGCCACCTCCAAATATTATCACAAAGATACTCTAAGATCTGACAGATACATTTGATGAGAGTGATAACTTGCATGCCAAGGGGAATAGAGAAGCGAGAGAATTAGGACTTGACCATTTGTCCTCCTAAACTCTAATGTTGGTATCCTCCCCTAGCTTCTATTGAACTAGACTCATAAGAGCATAGCTAGAGGAAATGTCATGCCATAGTTTAAAGGCTAAACTATTTAATGGGGTGCAAAAAAGGTTAGAGTAACCTCTAGAATACAAAGAAGCTAAGGTGTTCTTAACAAGGGAGCTATTTTGCAAACATTTCTACATCCAATTAGAAAGAAGAGCAGTATTGAAATCAAAAAAATTGATGACACCCAAACTCCCTTCACTTATGGATTTACACACTACACTCCAATTAATCATTGCTTTACCTTTTGAATTTGAACTAATACCTCCCCAAAGAAAATTACGTTGTATCATATCCATTGCCTTCACAAGCCACACATGGATCCCTACTTTTCCACATTGATAGTTTCTTAGAGAACTTGACCAAGAGAGGTTGCTAAACTCTTTTAGAAAGAGATCCCCTTTTCAAGGGTAAATCAAGATACTTGAAGGGGGACTTCTGATGAAAATAATTTTGAGTATTGGCAAAATAAGAACCTTTGATGTTAGATTTACCAAAGTAAAAGAGACTGGTCTCAGCATAATTAATACCCAATCCAAGATTTTCCTCAAAGAAATAAAAAATGGATTTAAGAATAGCAATGTCTTTGGAAGTGGCTCTACACATGATAAGGGTGTCATCAACAAACAATAGGAGATCTAATGTTGTTTAATTCCCCTCTAAGGTGCAATTCAGAGAGATCCCAGTAGCTACACTGGAGGAGAGCATTTTGTTTAAAATGTCAGTTGTAAGAATAAAAAGTATAGGGGAGAGAGGGTCACCTTGCTTTAAGCCCCTACTACTATTGAAAAATTTAGAGGGGAGTCTATTAACCAAAATGGAAGATTTAGATGAAGCAAAGATGTGTTCAATCCAATGGCACCATTTAGGGCCAAACCCCCTAGCTTTAAGGAGGTCAAGAATGAAAGGTCAACTTACACAATCAAAAGCCTTCATGAAATTAATCTTAATCAAATAAGATTATGTTATATACTATTCACTTTTTTTTAGACTGAATGATTTTTTTCCAAGGCCACTCCTTTGCAAACTAGCTAGTTGGCTTTACATGTGAAATTAAATTGATATGTTAGTGGGTCCTAAGAACTAAAGTAATTATCCTTTGTCCAGTAATAACTTAATAACATTAACCTTTTGAGTGTTTTAGATATTGGTCTCTTAATAGTTTGCAATATGTCCTTTAAATCATTGAATTTGTTATAAGGTCCCTCATATCTTATAAAATTGCTTCAAAACTATTCCCTCTGGAATTGGACGAATTATATATATATATCGCGTATTTTTTCGATACGGGGTCAACCAAACTGACTGATGTTTGGTTTGACGCCATCCATTTTATTAAATTCCCTCTGGATTGAGAGATATTAACGTTTTTTGTTAGTTTTTTTTACTATTTTAAGTAATGATTAGGAGTCTGTTTTGTTTAGGAAGTACATCCGGTTTGATTCCAAATTTGACCGATTTTTTCCTTAATCTTAGGGAGTCCTTTAGTAAGAGTTTTTTTATTTCTATTTTTGATAAATTTTGAGTCATAGTAAGAGTCTTGTTTACTTTCTATTGAAGCAGAGTATTGTAAGCCCTAGATGCATAACTTTTATCAATAAAATTTCTCTTTCAATATTTTCTTCGTGGATTCGGAGATCCTGTTTTGTGGATTTAGAGAGCACCCCATAGTGGATTCCTAAGTTATCATTTCTGCGCTACAGCGATAATAAAGCATCTTTCGGAGTTTATTTCACATGAAAAGTAAACAATTTATATAAGTCGGTACTCATTTCATCTTTGCGTCCCCATTAATTTAAGCATATATGCATAAAAGTAACACCCTAATTATTAGCCGACTGCTTCACGTCGTACTTATTGGTGTTAGGTCTCATGTTATGAGCCTACATCTTCTAATCTTATTTTGATGATTTTACAAACAATCACTAATATTATTTGTCTAGTGTTTGTGTTTATTCATTAGGTATTCTAGACAAACAATAAGTTGAAGGTTGAATGGATTACGCTATAACGATCATATCAAATGAAGGTTGGCGGAAATAGTGGATTGAAGCATTCCAATCTAAGTTAAAGATTCAAGATTAAGCTTCATCCTCAACCAAGACAAGCTCATTGAACATCTATCAAGCTTGGGTATATTAGTTTAAGTTTATACCTTGTTGATACTTTAAGCTCAATCATATTACACAAACACACATCGTTTTTGGTTTTATAGTTTTCACATTTTTATAAATATGAAAAATATATACTTGTTGACATATATACACGTTTCATATTTATCAATTTTTTAGCAATATGTTTAGCCATATATATATGAAACAAATGGATATAGCTATATATATATACACGTATTTGTTTCATATCTATACATGCAAATAAACATGATTTTATTTATGGATTAAATACGTTTATTTGTAAAATTATATGTTTATAGATTAAAGACTTGTTTACACTATTTTCATATCTTGTACAAGTCTATAAATCCATTCAAAATATTTCAGAGGTTGTTTAAGTCATTTTGTCAAAATCATGTGTTTTCGAGATTTCGTATTTTAAGTAATTTTGCAAAATTATGAGATTTCATAAATGGGAAGTGCTATTTGAAAACTAGTTTTTGTAACATGTTTATTTTCATGTTTATAAGCATTCCCCAAAGTTTTATATTTTTTAGAATCTGTTTGCTATTTTTAATTTAAATTTAAAAATCAACATTTCTGTTTTAAACCTGTGTATGCCTAATATCCGTTCGCGATCGACCATCATGGTCGCCGCGGTCGACCGACTTAAGTCCAGAGACTTCTCTATGTCTTTTAGCCATTCTCGGTCGACTAGACTGGTCTCTGCGGTCGACCGCCAATGTTACCGTTGCACAGTAACGGTTAGTTTCCTGTTTTGTTTTCTTATGGGTTTTTGGTCTTTTTACTTGGATTTCTATTGATGTTTTGGGTTGTTATAAATACCCTATTACATTTATCATTCCTATCAACCAAGAAAATGTTTTAAGAAAATTTTACAATGGTTTAAAAGTTTGTTTAAGTTTGTTTAAGTTTGTTTAAAAAGCTTTGAAGTATTTTCAAGTTTTGGTTTGTGAAGAGAATTTCACAAGAGCTTGAGGAGATCATCCATTGGTGTTTGACTATTCAACTCTTCTCGATCCTCTCTCTCTTGTCATCATAAAAAAGTTTTTCTAAACTCTTATCTAGTTATTTATTGTTTTGTTCATATTGTCATAAGCTAGATTTAATTGAGTTTAGTTTTGATTTGATTATACTATTTGTTACACACACCCACTTGAGCTTAAGTATTTTCATACATAGTATATTTGGGGTTGTGAGAGTTGTAACAATTGAGTGTGAGCCTACATTGAGTTCTCATCCATAGTAGAGAACAAACATTTGTATTTATGAGTCTTAATTGTGGGATACACTTTGTAATACACTTGTACACCGAGAGGAGTGTATGGTGAGAGACGGGGTCATCCTAAGAGGAGTGGCATCGGTAGTAAAGCCTAGGGAGAGGCTGTAAATCTGAGCACTTGATGGAGACAAGGGCTAGAGACCAACACTTAGAAGGTGTAGAGTGGGATTGCAAGAGTGTTGATTGTAAAGTTTTCGGTGAGCTAAAAACCGAGTGAGAGGTGTAAACGTTTTCGAGTGAGCGTCGAAAACCCAGTGTGATAGTGGATTTCTCCTCGGGAGTGGGGAGTGGAGACGTAGGACGGAAGGTCCGAACTCCGTGATCATTTCCTTGTGTTTGTGTTTGTTATTTGCCACTATCTCATTTGCTTTTTAGTTTATGTTTATATCACCATTTGTTTATATATTCTTGCTCATAATTAGTTGTATATCATTCTTGCAAGAATAAATTATTAATAAGTTTTTAGTTGGCATAAAATCGGATTAGATTAGCATTGATCCTATTCACCCCCTCTAGGGTTCTTTCCTAGTGGTATTAGGGACTAACAATTGGTTATTCTCTCAACTACGGAAACTAAACTTTCATTTCTTTTCTTTTTCTTTTTTATAAAAAAATTAAATTCCCCAAAAACAACAAAGAATTTGGATCAAACATTGATCTTCGAGCCATATTACATAAATAATCAATTTCCTTAGCTTTTCGAGCTAAAACATGAATTGCTTCATTCCCCCATTCGACAAACTATCGGAAAATTTCATTCCTCGAAATGTGTACCGCAATGTTGAATATAATCAACGAAACGTTTGAAGATGGAGTGTTGCTCCGCTCTATTTTGGTTATGTCTAATTACCGCCTCCGCATCTCCTTTGAAAAGTCCTTTGAAAAGTATTTTCCAATATCCACTGTTGAGAGCGAATGCTACAGTTCCTCACGTCGCTTGAAATTCAGCGTGCTCAGCATTATCTCTTATCCGTATAATATTGTACATGGCCGCATAGAACTTACCAGCGTAGTTCCTCACGATTATACCCACTCCCATCGCTTCCCTCTCTGAAAATACATTTCTGTCAAAATTCACCTTCCAATAGCTTATGAACGAAGGCATTCACATCATTGGTACTACAGTAGCAACCAATATACTGTTCCTGCGCATTCATCAACAATAATCTATACTTCCTAACCCCGCGCATGACTTCCTCCACCCTCGCTCGAGGATACACTTGTAATTTTATTTCATTTTGGTTTTTTTACAGAAGGCAACGTATGATAATGACTAGCTTGAAGCTTTTTGAACCCAACCTCTCTTCAAAGTTTTGCCACTAGTATATCATACTACTACCGTCCCTCATTTCACCATGAAACACAATCCTAGAAATTTCCTATACTAGATGTGAAAAAGGATCGATAGAGATAATGGCGGATCTAGAATTTTTGAAAAATAGTGTCTCTACATAATTAATGTTTAAAAATTACAATTATTCTGGATGAGTTTTCATATTCTGAAATGATAC
The DNA here is from genome assembly GCA_022839385.1 of Asparagus kiusianus. Taxonomy (NCBI): domain Eukaryota; kingdom Viridiplantae; phylum Streptophyta; class Magnoliopsida; order Asparagales; family Asparagaceae; genus Asparagus; species Asparagus kiusianus. The sequence goes on along the minus strand of BQKN01000071.1, from coordinate 1,183,152 downwards.
ATAGTCACATCATTATTAACATTATCAAATACATTTTTCTCAATACATTATAAGAGTATAATTGTTTGAATATAATTTAAATTAGCTTCAAATACAAACTATATCATGTATCAGCAATTGTTTGATTTTTTTACCATATTATATTGATGACTAAATTTTTGAAAAGGAATGACATATTAACTTTCTTCACGATATCAAGGAAATTCAAATTATAATATAATCTCGGAATAAAAATTGCCAGAACATAAATGAAGTGGGAGTAAAATCTAACGCTCATATTTTCAATAAGAGACTTTAACAACCGTCATAGGAAATGGACCTATCCCATTAGGAATATAGTAGTGCCTACAACTACCTTTATATACTTTATGTGTTTTTATTTCTTAAAAATTTTGGCAGCACCTACCCGCTGTTCTCCGAGTACACTGTACCGATGTTATAATGCGTATCAATCATCGATAATAGATCGATACGCAAAACAACATACGCTTATTGTACACGGAGAACAATGTGGTACGTGTTGTCGAAATTTTGAAGGAATAAAAATGCATAAAGTATACAAAGATAGATGATACACTACTGTATTCCTAACCTGTACGAGAAAGAGACTCCTCCCCGGACAGATCTAATAATTATTGCATGTAGATCATGCTCCTAACATAAATCACATTATTCTCTTTAGATGTAAAAAGTATTTTCACATCCAACTAGAATTAAGGGAGTTCATATCAGAAGAGATTCACATCCAACATTATTAGACGGGAAACTAGGGGTAACGACTTCCGATTCAGAAAATCATGATATTTAACACAATCGATAATCAATTACTAATGTACATAAATACAAATGAAGCGTTTTTATTCCATAAATACAAATGAACATACTAATTATAAATGCATACTAATTAATATGTTAATACGCAATCTATAAAGAATATGTCTTTTCTATCAGCACCCATGAAAATTTTATAATTCCATATGAAGCTCTGAAATCTTAATATTTTCACCAACACATTAATACCTCACTTTGGCGGAAATCAGCTCCATGTTAAATTTCATAATTTACCTATATTTATATGTTAGACAGGGAATGTTTTCTCTATTATTTTAAGAACTTAATTAACTCATGAGGAATAACTTCAGCGTATTCCTCAAATAAATAATAGAATTAGGAATTAAAAAGCTTAATTTGAAATAAACTTATGAGAACTAGAGGATCTAATACAAATTTAGATGATCATTTAATCTCTTTTCTTGGTAGTCTGGGTGATAAATTTTAATTTTAGATTAATAGTATCAACGCTTAGATTCTGATAATAGCAACATAGCTCAACTCGATAAAGTACATAAGCATATGTGGAAGTTATTTCTCTAAATTTACAACATACAGGCGATATGGTCATTTAAACTAATAAATGGTAACAAATCATAATTTAGTGTGAAAAATCATATGATAACAAACTAAAATTTATATTTTATAATTAATTAGTTTGTGTTTTCGGACAGAAGCTTGATTTAGAATCCACACGCAAACTTTAGGGATTTGCCTCACATTTGACTTGACAAAAGCCTAGCTTCGAGGCACTGCATGCCTCATTTCTTTTTAAGTTTTCTTTTTTTGAGTGAAACCTAAAATCTGCACATGATATTTAATTTTTTATAAGTTTGTTTTTAATTATGCTACCTTACTCTTGATTGAAGGGGCTAATTCAAAATAACTTAAGAATTGACCAGATTTAATAGTAATTTTAATGATTTGAGGAACTAATTTCACATACCTTACAGATTTGAGGAACTAATTTCTAAATAATACCTTGAGTGACTGTTGGACGCGGCAGAGGTCACGGCGGCGCTGGACACAATGGTGGCGGCGATGGCGGCGGCGGCCAAAGGGTACGAGAAGAGACTGCTGGAGACAACAGCGGCGACGTTAGCGACGACGAACGCATGCAGTGACGACAAACTTCCTAAAACGAATGGCTGGACGCGGTGATGGTGGAGGCGGCGGCCAAAGAACGCGAAGGGGGTAGCGACAGTGGCGGTTAGGGTTTAACTATGTGGTAAAAAAAATCGGGGTTGTAAAAAAATCAATATATATCGAACATCGTTGACGGGCTACCCGTCAGCGATGTTCACTTGCCGTCAGCGATGTTTTATTCCTGACGGTATCGAAAACATCGCTGACGGCAACATCTCTGACGGTTTGTCCCGTCAGAGATATAAACATCGCTGACGGCTATGACCCGTCAGCGATGTTACCGTCAGCAATACCCAGTTTTCCACTAGTGCATGTTTGCAAATACTTCATCAAATTTGAACAATCAAAACAGCTATAAGTTCATAGTGGAGGAGATTAGTTAGAATCATAGACTGGCCACTATGTTTAGAAGATATAACTCAAAACTGTGCTAGCTTGATGTCCCATAAGATGAAATCATAATTTCACTTTTTTTTTTATATTTTTTCACCTTAGATGTTCAGAAACCCACCAACAACATTAATGGGTCTTGGGGAAAAGTAGTGTCACATGACACCACTTTGCCCCATTTGGATCTGTCATTGGATAAAGACAAAACACATGCTTGATAGAGTTCTTCGCATATCTGCAAATCCAACTACTTTCCTTATTATCATGGTCTTCATTGCAAAGCTTGTTTAACCATTATTGCTCCATGACTTACCCTCCTAATAAGGGTGTCCGTCTAGGCCGACCTAGAAATCTAGGTTTAGGCCAAGCAAAAGGCCCGGACCCGAACCCGAACCAGAACCCGAGTGTATCTAGCCAAGCACCGACCAGGGGCGGGCACAGTTTTGGGCTGGGCATCTGGTCGGCCGGGCTTTTCTTTTCCTTTATTTCTCAAAAAGTTATAATTGTTTTGCAAAACTTTTACAAAAATATGTGACTTATATGTATGTATGTATGTATGTATGTATGTATGTATGTATGTATGTATGTATGTATGTATGTATGTATGTATGTATGTATATATATATATATATATATATATATATATATA
>BQKN01000071.1:1149129-1178485 GCA_022839385.1 Asparagus kiusianus | reverse complement strand
ATATATATAGAGAGAGAGAGAGAGAGAGAGAGAGAGAGAGAGAGAGAAACTTATGTCAACTTAAGTGGACATCCACTAAGTTTCTTAGTCATTGATGATCACTTGATTGAGCTACATTATGGATGATCCGCTCCGTTTAACTTGATCTACATATTCTAAAACCCTAACACATCAAATTTAGGGTGAACCCGTCATGGTTTGACCCTTCATCTACTCGTATTAATTTTAACAGTTTCGAATGAATAGAACTTTTTACATGGCTCGACGGAGGGTCAAACCATGACGGGTTCACCCCCAAATTTGGTGTGTTGGGGTTTTATAATATGTAGATCAAGTTGAACGGAGCGGATCATCCATAATGTAGAGCAATCAAGTGATCATTAATGACTAATAAACTTAGTGGACGTCCACTTAAGTTGACATAAGTTTTTCTCTATATGTGTGTGTGTGTGTGTGTGTGTGTATATGTATTACATAGTTATATATACCTTTTATATGCTTATTGTAGTATGTGTGTGTGTATAGCCATAGCTATACTTATACATATTAATGTATTACATAATTATATATGTTTTTATATGGTTATATTATACTTATATGATAGACATATATATACTTTGATATAACATACTTATGTATTATTATACTTATATATTAATAAGTATATATATAAGTATATATACTTAGAGGTCTATATATAAATATAGGATAATAATAGAAATCACACCAAATGTAACATAAAATTGGTTTGGCTATTTGGTATGCTTTAAATCTCCCATAGAGATGTCTAGTGCTGCCAGTTTATGGCAGAGAGACCTAGATCCAGAATTCGGTTTGGCCCGATTTTTCTGGTCAGGTCGGGATCATGAGCTTTTTGGACAACCCTTTCTTCATGCGAGATGCTTTATTTTGTTTGAAAACTTCAAGTTCTATATAAATTTCAATACAAATAAGATTTTCATCTTTGCTTTCCTATTCATCCTCCCTATCAAAATTTTGGGCCGTGCCCTACAACTTGATGCATAGGTAATGTTATGGTGTTTTTAGTCGGCAAAGTACGACTCTTTGTCAGCTATGGATAAGTGTCCCCCTGCATGCACCGCTCAAGTCAGATTGACAGTCGAAGCAACCTAGGATCCTGACATAGTCGTCTCGTCGAGTTGACATCTTCTTATGTCGACACGAAAGGCGGTACTTGTCGATCCTCTTGTCGAAGACGACTTGCAACGAGCCCACTCGACTAGTTATTCAACGCCTCGCAAGGTCGACTCGAAAGGCGTTACTTCTCGATAAAGCCATAGGGCGACTTTAGCCTCGAGCCTCTCCCATTGACAGCACATCGGCGTCGCATTTAATGTGCCAGGTACATCATACCTCTAGCCCCGATAATCTTCATAACTCATCTGACCACGTCAACACCGCCATGTCACTGATCACTTCCCATTTAATGCTGAAGTGATCTCTCCTCCACTCGCCGACCGGCACATGTAAATTAGGTGCTAACGCAGCCGCCAGCCCATACTTCTTCACCATCATCTTGTGCTTGGTCGAAGTGTCCATTTTACTCTTCCATCACCACTATAAATGGAGGTACTATTCTTCCTTTTGAAAGAATCTAGATTTTTTGACTCCTGAATATCTGCTAATTATATTGTACTGCACATAAGAACTCTCACAATTCTTCATTTCTTCACTCAAGTTTACCAGCTGACTTGATCGTTGGAGATACAACGGGGGAACTAAACCCCATCCTCTCACGAGTTTCTGCTTTGTGAAGGCTAAAAGCAACTCTACGTAAAACCAGATATACAAAAAAGTGAGTGGCCCCTCTTCAATCTTATCTTCAAAAAATTTGACTGTTTAGTTAACTATCGTCAACAGGTAATATGGTGACTTGAAACAACTCATCGTGTATATATGTTAGGACTGCTTGAATGACGACTTTAATCAACACTTTCGCGTCTTGAGAAAGGTTTTGATGGCCAACCTTGAATGTTAACCAAACCTATTCTTCGATATTTGCACACTTATTTCTTCTAGAAGCTCACTATCGGGGGCAAACTCAAGTGCTTCTCATGTCAATCAATCACATCAAATCTAAGGCCATGGAGCACTCAATTCATATCACCACCTTTTACATGTTCTTGCTGAAAATAATAGATGTCTTCTACAAGTTTATCATTTGTCCTGAGGCTCTTTCTTAATATACAATACCTATCTCGCTATTTTGCCCGCCTCCTTGATCGCAAGGAAATAAAAAACTGTTATTGATGAAGAAAAGATGTGAAATTGTGGGGAAGAATTTTTCTGTAGTCGATTAGTTATGACTTTAAAAATTATCTTGTGTACTATATTACACAAGCTGATGGGTCGAAATTGCATCAACTGGTATGAGTTTATATTCTTCAGGATGATAACTATACGTGAATAATTTAATTCTGTTGGAAAATGGGTGTAGACTCAAACCTATCTGGCGACCCTTCAGGCTAGCTCCGACTCAGGCGAGGTCGAGCTCGAAGTCCAAGCGAGGTTAAGCTCCTTCAGGCAAGGCGAGCTCCTCAGGCAAGGTCTGGGCTGCGGTCAACCTCAACGATGTTAGCCAAGCTCGAGATCGAAGTCGTTGGCTACAGGCGAGGTCCTCGACGAGCTTCAGGCGAGGTTGTCAAGGCAGATGCAGCCGAGCTTGAGCGGGCTGCAGGCGAGCTTGAGAAGGGGCGACTTGTAGGCGAGCTCGAGCGGAACTCATTGCAGGCGAGCTCGAGCGGGATTCTTCACAGGTGAGCTCGTGGACAGCTGAAGACAGGCTGTCTCCAACTGGCTAGGGTTTCCTATAAAAGCCCTGTGCACAAGATTTTGATGAGTAGAAAATCTCAGAGGCGAATTTTCAAGAAGAGCTTGGTGGCTGCTTTGAGAGTTTCTTCTCCACAGCGATTTTGCGTTGAGATTTTCAGACGAAAATCTCATTGTTTCCTATAGCGTTTTTGTAGCATTTATTGAGAAGAGAAGAGATTTTACAAGTTGTAAAATCTCACGCCTTGAAAGAAGAACAGATAGTTTCTGTTGCTTCCCTTTTGAGAGATCTCAAGTTTGAGATCTGCTCTTTGCAAGCTTGTAATCTTCTTTAATATTAAAGAAAAATATTTGTGTGGCTCCAAGGACGTAGGCAAGTTACCGAATCTCGTTAAAACTGGGTGTTCTCCTTTTCTTATAATTTTTTATTTGCTGTGATTTCTTCTTGCTATTGTCTTAACACAAGATCCGGTAGGATAAATTCCGCAGAGGATTCATATTTGACAGGTGGTCGAGTAGCTTGAATTACCTAATAACTGGTATCAGAGTCCTTGTTTAGAGCTGTGTGTGTAAGAAATGACAGAAGAAGGCAAATCTAAAATTAAAAAGTTTGACAGTTCAGACTTTACCTACTGGAAGTCACAGATGGAGGATTATCTGTATCAGAAGGATCTTTACCGTTCGCTGATGAGTAAAGCAAAAGGACAGAAAAAAGAAGAATTCGACGGGGACTAAAAAAATATTAGATAAAAAAAGCCCTGGGGCAGGTCCGATTGACCCTCGAAAAACCAGTAGCACACAATATATTAAAGGGAAAGATGACGGTGGGGCTTATGGAAGCCCTCGCAACAATGTACGAGTAACTGTCAGCTGCAAATAAGGTACACCTCGTTAAAAATTGAGAAGTTTAACGGGTCAGACTTCGTCTACTAGAAGTCACAGATGGAACACTATCTGTATCAGAAGGATCTTTATCGTCCGCTGATGAGTAAAGCAAAAGGGCAGAAGAAAGAAGAATTCGACGAGGACTGGAAAATATTAGATCGAAAAGCCCTGGGGCAGGTCTGATTGGCCCTCGCAAAATCAGTAGCACAAAATATATTAAAGGAAAAGACGATAGTGTGGCTTATGGAAGCGCTCGCAGCAATGTACGAGCAACTGTCAGCTGTAAATAAGGTGCATCTCGTCAAAATGCTATTCAACCTCAAGATGGTAGAAGGATGTTCCTTCATGATGCATCTCAATGAGTTCAACACAATTGTTGATCAACTCATCTCAGTCGACATCATGTTTGATGACGAAGTGTAGCCCTATTGATACTATCGTAGTTGTTGGATAGTTGGGCAGGTTGCGTGATCGTAATCAGCAACTCGGCAAGAAAAGAGAAGTTAAAGCTGAACGAGGTGGTAGCTATGGTTCTATCCGAGAAGGTTAGAAGAAAATCAAATGAATCAGAAGGTTCAGGTTCAGCCCTAAGTCTCAAGCAGAGAGGCAGAAGCCATAATAGGGGGGAACCAAAACAGGAACTGATCGAATTCAAAGAAGAAGAGGTTAAACTCGAAGGTGAGACCTATCAAAGGGAATTTTGGAACTGTGGCCAAGAGGTCCACATGTCTTCTACCAGTTGTTTGGGGTAAAAGTTAGTTTATTTGTAGAATTTATTACAATTGTTTATCAATTACAGATTCAAAAGAGTTAATCTTTTTATAAGATTACTCTCTTACACAAATAAAACAAAAAAAATTATAACTCTCTTCTAACACACGCAGAGGACATTTATCACTTGCCGCTTGTGTGAGATCTTTGCCTGTGTTAGGGACGCGTTAGTCCGTGGACCGTCACGGATCAGATCCGATTGACAGAAAAGTTAATTAATACTCTTTCTTCATAAAGGAAATAATCACTGAAGTGATAATCCCGACCAAACGATATTACGACCCTTCTCAATATCAAAACTAAGTTTGATCCAGAGATAATGGGGAACGGGTCTCAGATCCTTCGAATAACTTCCTCATTAAGCTGAAGTTCGCCAAGATCTGCTAGCCTTTCTTTGAAATTCGTGCTCCATTCTTCAATTTGACAGCACCCCACCCTCTGATTTTAGATTCTTTTAAATGAAGGCCTTAGGTATGTATTTATAGGCTTCGGTTGTATGGTTTTTAGATAAGAACTGATGATTTGATATTATCCGTAGTTAATAACCGCTTAACCATGTTCAGAGATAGTATCAAAGAAGTTAGGAGGCTCTGAAATGATCAAATCCCGTGAAAACCCTACGAAAATGCATTTTCGGCTCAAAACTGTGCAAGCCATCAAATGGTGGCTCGCGCCCATGTGGCCACTATTTGGTGGCTTGCACCTATGCGAGCCACTGGCTTTGGTCGAGTCGTTTTGACGTGACTCGGTCGCTAGGGGCTTTTTGGGTTTATTTCTGTTCCATCGTTACGTATATTTTGTCGTTTTGTTAACTTGTATGCTTCATCGATTCGCTTGATGTGTTTTATTAATTTAGAGGTGGCCGGCGAGCACGCGGGCCACTTGGAGCTGGCTGATAAGCGTGCGGGCCCCTTGGAGCTGGTTTGTTGCAATGCCATCAGCAGTTGTTTCGACGGCTCGTCGCCACATCATCTAATGGTTCGTCGCTCGATGGTTCGTCATCTTGAGCTATGTTCGGGATCTATAGATAATTTTTGACGCCTACAGATACCACTCCAAAGTGTTTCAGTCATATTTTTTATAGAGGAGCCTAAAATACTTTGGATATGATACACTTAGCCTTCAGTTCTTTGATTTCTTCAGTTTTAGTCTATTCAGTATTTTGTCAAATAGCTAAAATTCTTATGGTGGTGCGTTTATCTTCTAACCGTCGTTGAAATCTTAGACTTAGACTAGCGTGTTGATATCTGAATTAGCACGTGTTGTTGAATCGATGTTGAACTGATCATCTTCGTCGGGAATTCACATCTGAATCGCGATTGAACTCCTCGGGGTTAATTCGGAATTGAGAATAATCCTGAGCCTTGTTTTGGCGAGACTATCGACGTCTTTACCAGCATTGACTTTGATTGCAACACGTTGACTGACATTGACCTTCATTACAATAAGTTCAAAGTCCTTTATGGAAACTTCGACTGGAATTGATGTTATCCTGGGTGTTCATGTCACGAGACCAACTGATGAAGCTGGTGCGTCAGTGACTATCGTGCTTATAGGATTTTTGGTAAATCCTTAGCCATAAATGGGTTTGACAGGCCTTTACTGACTACCATTTGAGTCGAGCTAGTATGCGGATTGTTTAAGTCTGTTCCGCAGGTGACGTTATGCTAAAAGAATGAACTCTCTTAGACTTAATGCTATAATATTGAATACATAGACTTTGTCATTTGTCATGGGAATAGACTACCAGGCAACGCGTGTTAGGCGTAGACTTTAGGATTTTTAGCAAACCCTCTGCCATTAACGGATTTGATATACCTTTACCGATTACCATTTAAATCAGGCTTGCATGTGAATTACCTAAATCCGTTTCACATGTCATGTTGTGCTACGAGAATGAACTCTCTTAGACTTGTTGCTATGATATTGAATACATAGGCTTTGTCCTTTTTACGGAGAAAGACTAACCAACAACGCGTATTAGACGTAGACTTATCTCTATTTAGGGATTGAGATAACATCCCTCATACGTGAATCACGACTTTTTTTTACGAAGAAAGGTTAGCCGGCAAAGCGTGTTAGACGTTAACTTATCTCTACTTAGGATTCAAGATAAAATCACTCGTACGTGTAAGGCATGATTTTTAGCGTTATTAGTAAGGACCTACCATGATATTGAATACGTGGGCTTTTATCCTTTTTGCAGTAAAAGACTAACCGGCAACGCGTGTTAGGCGCTGACTTATCACTACTTAGGATTCGGGATAAAATTCTCCGTGCGTGTAAGACACGGATTTTAATGTTATTAATAACAGCCTGCCACAATGTTGAATACGTGGGTTTTTGTTCTTTTTACGGTAAAAGACTAACCGGCAACGCGTGTTAGGCGCTGACTTATCCCTACTTTGGAATTCGAGATAAAATCCCCCCGTGCGTATAAGGCACAGATTTTGGTGTTATTAATAATGACCTGCCACGATGTTGAATACAGGTTTTTGTCTTTTTTGTGGTAAAAGACTAACTGACAATACGTTTTAGGTGCTGACTTATCCCTACTTAGGATTCGAGATAAAATTCCCCGTGCGTATAAGGCATGGATTTTGGCGTTATTAATAACGACCTGCCATAATATTAAATACATTAGCTTTTGTCCTTTTTGAGATAAAAGACTAACCGGCAACGCGTGTTAAGCGCTGACTTATCCCTACTTAGGATTTGGGATATAATTTTTTATGCATAAAAGGTATGGATTTTTGGTGCTATAGTGTTGAATACGTAGACTTGGTCATTTTTGCAGGAACGGACCACCTTACAGCATGTGTTAGATACAGACTTACCTCTATTTAGGGATCGGGACTTTTCCCCATATGCGTAAGGCTTGGATTTTGGTGTTGTAAGGTGGTGTCTTCTCTTAGGGCAAAGACAAACCCGATGTTGGAGAGAAAAAATTTTATATTCTATCTCCAGATGTAAAATAAACTCAAAGTGGGATCTTCACTTCAAAAAATAAAAAATTCGGATAACCCTAACTGTCGGAAGGTTTGATTACCCAACCTGAAGGTGAATTTCTCGTTTATCGAGAGGGAACTCTAGTTTTGGCCCTAACTATAGGAAGATTTAACAAAATGGAAGGTTTGAGACGACCCTAACTATAGGAATGTTTGATCGCTCGATTTAAAAATGAACCTCTCGTTCATGAAAGGAATCGAGAGGGGATTTTGGCTTTGGTCCTAACTATAGGAAGATTTGACCAAGAAACAGTGAGAGTGAAGCTATAACTAACACTAGGAATATTGACTCGTACAAATCAGTCAGTGGGTTTTTTAGTATCAAGTGGCTAAGACTTTAACATGAAGGGGTTTGATGATTGTCATGGATCAGCAACTTGAATTTTTGAATATCGTGTTGAGACTTTAACATTGGGAGTGTTAAATGCACCAACACAATATGAGTTTAGATGGACTCAACGGAAAGAATTTTGGTAGACCCACCGTCAATTAATTTAATCAGTAAGGAATTTTTTGGTGGAGGACTGTGAATCATCAAGCACTTCATAGTTACACTATATGAGTTTCGTAAGGGAAGATTGACCGGATGGAGTCATTAAATCTCATCTCGACGAAATAGTGCTTGGAAAATTACAATGGGTGTTTTAATCATCTTGGAAATGATTAAATAGCCAGGGTGGGAGGTTCTTAATCATAATTATGAATGAATTATTTCTATGACTGATATTTTACCATGAATAATCAGTTTTGAGTTATCCTTAAGAATACCATGCGTAATATCCTTTCAGAACTTCTCTTTGGAATGCATTGAGGTATCCTACCCCCAGCTCTTTGGCGAACCTGAATCTAATTGTATTCGGCCACACTGTCGGGTTATCCTTAAGAATATTAAGAGTAATATTCTCTAGGAACTTCCCATCAAAGGTAGGGAATAGTTTAGTCTTATGTACCAGTTGGAGGTATAGGAAACAGTTTAACCTCTTATGCTCATCAAAGGATTCGGTTCTCATTCGGCTTATTTCGGCATTATGATACCAGCATCAACCAAGGCTTGAATGTTATTCTTGAGAGTGAAGCAAGGCTTGATGGGATGAAGGATCCTCCTGTGGTATGCACAGTACTTTGGATCCGAAGTGTTATCAGCTTCCTCCTGATTCGTAATAGGTGACCGCTTAATTTTGTTGTTTTTAAGGAGGTATTTAAAGATAGTTGGAACCTCTTCATCCTTAAAAGAGTACTCTTTTTAGATTCTTGGATCCGGAGTCCTTCGTTGCTTCTGAGGTTACTGTTGTGACGTCTGATTAGCATCAACAGCCACTGCAGGTGCCTTTCTCTTACCACGAGAAGAAAAATTCGAGTTCGGGGGTTAGTCGTTGGTTGGCCACTTTCAAGCTTTTTTCTTTTGAGAAAGCGTTTGGCATGTTCCCCACGTAATTTTAATTCTTTTCATGTTGTGGATAACATGACCCCCAGGGCTTTCAGGACGTCAATGGAAAGATTGTTATGATAGGTTTGGAGGATGAATTCCTCCGTGACCGGATCTCGGTAATTCATCACCTTGTTGCGGAAGCGTTTAACAAAGCTATCAACTGACTCCCCGTCCTTTTTCTTTTCATCCAAAAGGTCTTCGATCGATACTTCAGTGTCATCGTCAAAAAAGTTGTTGAGGAACGAGCTCTCTATGTCATCCCAGCTGTTGATACTTCCTAGCTTGAGATGGTGATACTAATCGAAGGCAGATTCGCGACGAGTGCCAATGAATAACCAAACTATTAAGGGTTTATTGTCGGAGATCACACCCAGGTGGGACTTGAAGTAAATTAGATGTTGAGTGGGTAAACCCTTTCCGTCGAACGACATAAAGTTAATTAAATTGAACTTTGCCGAATATAGAATTGACTCCCACTCCCTTGGGTAGGGATATGGAATACCTTCCTTACTTCTTGAGCGGACATTAAGGCATTGACCTTATTCTCTAGCTCTTTCATCATCTCGTCCTCGCCCGTATTCTTCTTCAAGCGATTTCGGGGAGGAATAACTGGACCACCCCTAGCGTTATCATCCTCGGTGGAACCACCCTCAGTATTTTGGTCAACAGAAGGGGTATCAGCGTTGATATTTTCTTCAACATCTGAATCACTATCTTCGTGATTGGTCACCAATTTGATTTAATAATGCTTGAATTTGTTGATCATGCAGTTCTCTTATCTGTTACACAGTCATTTCTATTTCGAATTTGAAATTCTCTTTTTGCTTGACTAGAGCTTCTTCGAGGATTTTGGCCATTTGTTCAACGTTGATCATGAGCGCCTCACTAGATTGTCCTGTGATGGACATTATATTGTCAAAAGCGATCGCGAAGTTGGCGTCTGATGTTTCCTCCTCCGAGGAGTGTCCTATATCCGGTCTAGATCGTCTAGTTCCTGACTGTAACCAAGTGATGCGCTGAGATACCTCCGAGAAAGAGTCAGGGCTATAACGGCTTGGTGATTTTCCTTTATTGGCCACATTGATGGTAACTTCTGGAAGCTTGTCATCATGACTGATAGATTTCTTCTTGTAGAAACGTCTTGATTTAGATTGGGACACTTTGGTGGAGATTCTTTCGAATACTAAGACCCTCAGTGGAGCTGTCCTGGGGAAGCTACACTCTGATAATACTGTCCTGATAAGCTTGGTGCACGGATAATGAAAATCCGTTTCCCGAGTACTTCTCTTTCAAGTCTTATTCGTACCCCCACCCCGATAGTACAACTCACGACATGATTATTAGAGCAACCTATCGTGTGTTGGCATGACTTCTCAGGTATAACATCATCGTCTTCTGATGAACACACTTCCTTTTGGGGATATAACGCCTCGTTAGCGATCTTAAGAGTCACTCATTTAGAACCGCACCTTCGTGAGCATGGGGCCCTAACGGGCTCTTTAACTTCAACTCGCAATCCGAGGCGAGCAGTTACATGTGCTTTCTTAACATAAGAGGTCTTTGACTTGTTGGGAGGACGCGAATGACACCCAGTCTGACGAATTGCTCTGGGTTCATTCACCGGAACCAAGCACTCTTTAACCGAGGATTTTCCTTAATCCTCGTGCGAAGGACTAAGATGATCTGTGATCTTCATCTTGAACCGGGATAAGTCCACACTATCGTAGGGCTCTATCGGAAGTGCGTGATTCATCTGGACAGGAACATGGGCTGTTAGAGACTCAAAAATGACCGCGAGAGGTGAACCAGGTGTAAGGCAAACTAAGCTGGTTCAGACTTGGCGCGAGCCACCATTTGGTGGCTCGTCTTTGGCCGATCCAACAGAGTATGGTTCGTAATTTCTGACAATTCCGGGCGATGTTCGGGTTGTTTTCGATGTCATTTTGGACTTTGGCCTCCAGACTTGGCATAGTTTTGGTGGTTTCTTGACCACTTCTTCCTTCTGTAGTTTCTGTGCCTCCTGCACAAGAATCCACGAGTGCGCGAGTAGTGCACGATGCTTTTGGATGCATTCCTCAAGAGTCGAATGGGTCCTTTGACAAAGATCCATTCATCAATTGATGGTCTGGAGGAGCCATTTGGTCGCTATTGAGGCTCATGACACTTCCTGGCTTTCAGATCCACCTCATAACGGATCTCGTCAACTGGCTCTCAAGCTTTGGCTAGTTGATGTGCGAAGCGTTGGCGTTGCCTCTGACGAGCCCTCTTTGTCAGAAATTAGGGCGCCTTTGTTAAACAACTTCTGAACTGAATAGTAGTCATTGTGATCTGAAATCTCAGCTTCATTGGATGCCAGAGGAGTGTTGCGAGGGGAAACCTCAGCAATAATTAGGCGAGAGTCACTCCGAGCCTTCTTTGATGCTGATATCTTCTTGTACTTGCGGGACGAGGAAGATCTTGATAAAAATGAGGAGAGATATTCCTCAAACTTGGCCTGGCCAAACTCGTACTCGACCTCTTCGTCAACCAGGATCTTGATCCGTGGTTGCGGCACGATAATCTCGGCAGCGAGACTGTTGGCTCCCATTGTTGCCATCGTGTTTGGGGTGAAAGTTGGTTTATTTGTAGAATCCATTATAATTATTTATCCATTACAGATTCAAAAGAGTTAATCTTTTTATAAGATTACTCTCTTACACAAATAAAACAAAAAAATTACAACTCTCTTCAAACACACGTAGAGGACGTTTATCACCTGCTGCTTGCGTGGGATCTTTACCTGTGTCGGAGATGCATTAGTCTATGGACCGTTGCAGATCAGATCTGGTTGATAGAAAAGTTAATTAATGCTCTTGCTTCACAAAGGAAACAATCGCAGAAGTGATAACCTCGACCAAGCAAGATTATGACTCTTCTCGAGATCAAAACCAAGTTTGATCCAGAGGAAAGGGGGAATGGGCCTCAGATCCTTCGAATAGCTTCCTCTTTAAGCTGAATGTAGACGATAAAAATTACCACGGCGGACTGACGAACGAATTCGCCCACGAGTCGGGATCACCCACTTGGGTGAAGGACAGATCGCAGCCATGGAATGGGCCCGCTGACGCGCGAGCCCCACATTTGCCCTCACGCGCCAAGTCGCGTGGACTCGCCAGTAGGGTGAATTCGCCCTCATAAGCCGAATCCGCTTGCAGGGGTCCAGATCCGCCTACGTGAGTCGAAAGCCGGGTTCTCAGGGACAAGCCTCCCCTACTTCCCGCGATGCGAGGGGAAAGAGCACTGTGCTCCAAGCTCGTCAGATGGCCGCCCACAATTCGAGCGAGCAGACAGGCGTCAGATCAACCTGCATACTCATAGATGTGGTTCACCTCAACCATCAGGGTCAAAAAGTCGGAGCCGCCGGGATGCGGCGAGCTGTCCAAGCCCACTCAAGCACGAGGCGTCTATTCTCCCGCCTCTATTGAGACATAGGGAGAGGGGAGGGGGCACAGTACCCCAGGACCGTCAGGTGGTCACTCGGTAGCTCACAGCGTAGGTAAGCAGACAGGTGCCAAAGCAGCCTACATCCTCATAAATGCAGCTTACCTCACTCATCCGAGCGAATGGTCAGAGCCGTCGGCGCTCGATGAGTTGCCCAGATCCACTCAAGTACCTGACATCAACCGTCACTAATACGAGGAGGGGCTTTCCCACTCTTGCGTGACGTAATGTAACACGCGGCTCCTCGAATGACCGCTTGTGGTACAGAGGGGCAGCAGGATATCTCTAAACAATGTATGGTCACATCCCATAATTTAAGGAGCAGCCAAGCTATCTCTCTCCCATTTAAGAGCCTCTTTCAGCAACCTTAAAAGGGATGGATCAAAAAAAAGAGAGGAGGTGGGTCACAAAGAAGTCGGAAAAACCTTGAGAAGAGGATCGACGATAAGCTCTTTGCATATTCTTGCACTGCAGCACCATCTCCTAGTTTCGAGCCCCGATTGCCGGCGAACTAGAAGATTCGAACTCCATCGACCCGAGCTTATACTTGTTAGACCCTAGAGGGGGGGTGATTAGGGTCTTATGCTAATCTAATCCGATTAAATACCAATAAAAACTAATTAACAAATATATTCTTGCAAGATAGATATACAAAGAGTTATGTGCAAGAATATGCAATATACACAAGGTGATATATCCTAGCAATGAGATATGCTATATGATATATGCAAGGATATAAAACTAACACAAGGGGTAAACAATATAAACAAGATAGTGGATGATATAGAAATGAGCAATGCACAATGGCGATATAAGATATGAACTTAAATATGAAAGAACGCCAAAGCACATTCAAACAAGCAATATGATCACGGAGTTCGGACCTTCCGTCCTACGTCTCCGCTCCCCACTCCCGAGGAGAAATCCACTATCAACCGGGTTTTCTACGTTCACCCGAACAACGTTTACACCTCACACTCGGTTTTCTAGCTAATCGAAAACTTTACAATCAACACACTATTGCAATCACACTCTACACCCACTAAGTGTTGGACCTAGCCGTGTCTCCCTCAAGTGCTCGGTTACAACCTCTCCCTAGGCACGTCAACCGACGCCACTCCTCTTGGGATGATCCCCGACTCTCACCACACACTCCTCACTCGGTGTACAAGTGTATTACAAAGTGAATCTCACAATAAGCACAATATAACAAATGATTGTTCTCAACTATGGATGAGAACACAATTAAGCACAACTCAAAGTTACAAACTCTCACCACCCAACTATACTATGTATGTAAATACTAAAAGCTCAATGTGGGTGTGTGTAACAATGAATAAAATGAAATCTAACTCAAATAGCAAACTAGCAATAATTAATATATGATAAATCAATAATGAAATTGCTAGGGAAAAGAGTTAGAAAACTTCTCTATAAACACAAAGAGAGGATGAGAAGATTTTGAGGATGAAATCCTCAACTGGTGATGCAAACTCCTCTTTGTAACAGCAAACCCCAAAAACAAACTAAACAAACTCAAACCCTTGTTTAAAACTTTCTTAAACTTGTTTTTAAAACTCTCTTAATCATTAGTTTGAAAAGACATCAGCAATGGGGTATATATACCTCTAAAGATCTCAGCAAAAAGCCCCAAAACGAAATGACCAAAAACCCCAGCAAACAGCTCAGAGAAAGAGCCGTTGGAAGCCAACGGTCACTTTGTCGGTCAACCGGAAAACTATTCGGTCGACCGATGGAGCCGTTCGGTCGACCGACAAAAAAGTTCGGTCGACCGCTAATCAGGTCGAAAACAAAAACAACAAGCTGACATCTTCGGTCAACCGGTGCGGTCGACCGATGGAGCTCTCGGTCGACCGGACCGGTCGACCGACAGACTCTCTGTCGCCCAGTGAGCATATGAACTCAGGTTCGGTCGACCGGTTCGGTCGACCGAAAACTGACATATTCAAAACCTGATTTGCTGATTTTAAAATGCTGTTTAAAAATATCAAATAAATTCCAAAAAATGTAAAACTTTGGGGAATGATTGTAGACATGATAATAAACATGCTACAGCGACTGGTTATCAAAAAGGACCTCCCAAATGAAAAATATCATCATTTTACAAAATAGTCCAAAACATGAAAATATGAGATACTTGAATTTTGATGTTTTGACATAAACTAACTTTTGAAACTTTGTGAAATGTTTTTATAGACTTAGTAAGACATGTATAAACTGATATTGAAGTCTACAAACTAATAATACAATATTTTCACAAAATTGCATATTCTATGTAATGTTTTCAAAAAACACAATAGAGTATGAAACATATGATTATATATATGAATGTAAATTTGTTTCATATCTATATAGCTAAACCAAAACACAATAATAAATATGAAATGTGTAATCTCATATTTATGAACATGAAAACTCAAAACTATGTATATATATATACCTATATATATACATGGAAACCAAACATATATGTATATATGAAACTCTATATATACATGAAAACCAATATAATGTGTGTGTATAATATTGAGCTTAAAGTATCTAACACACATAATATAAACTCCTAAACTACATTACCCAAGCAATCTTGATCTTCATTATAGCTTAACTTGGTACACGTGCGGATGAAGCTTGAACTTGATCTTTAACTTGAATTGTATAGGCTTCAACCCGACATTCCGCCAACCTCCATTGGATATCATCGTTGAAGCACAATTCCATCCATCCTCCAATTACGTTGTTTGTCTATAATACATAGGAATACACAAACACTAGACAAACAACATTAGTAGTAAATTATTTATAAATCATCATCAAAACAAGAAGGCCAACACTACTGAGTACTGAAGCTCTCCAACAACCTCGGTCAAACCATCCAAGGGAAGCAGACTCGGCACGATCACCGAGCGAAGCATCCTGTAGCTACCGAAAAGTCCCCACACTAAACAAAGAGGGCATTCCCTCTGCTTCTGTTGTAATTCCGATTGATTAGTTTGTAATAAGTCATTCTTATAAATACAAACAAAATCTTCCTGTTTTTGGGAAAATCAGAAATTTACTCCATGCACTGAAGTTTGCCAAGATCTACTAGCCCTCCTTTGAAATTTATGCTCCACTCTTCAATTTGACAACACTCGCCCTCTGATTTTAGATTCTTTTAAATAAAGGCCCTAGGCTTGTGTTTATAGGCTTTGGTTGTAGTATTTTTGGATAAGAACTAATGATTTAATGTTATCCATAGTTAAAAAGTGCTTAACCATGTTTAGGGATAGTATCAAAGTAGTTGGGAGGCTCTGAAACGATTATATCCCGTGAAAACCCATCGAAAATGCGTTTTCGGCTCAAAACTGTACGAGCCATCAAATGGCACCAAATGGTGGCTCGCGCCTATACGAGCTATCAAAGGGTGGCTCGCGGCCATGCGAGCCACCATATGATGGCTTGCGCCTATATGAGCTATCAAATGGTGGCTTGCGGCCATGTAAGCCACCATTTGGTGGCTCGGCCTTGGGCCGAGCCACTGGATTTGGCCGAGTCATTTTGACGCAACTCGACCGCCAATGACTTTTCTGGTTTGTTCATGTTTCGTCGTTACACATATTTTGTCATTTCGATGACTTGTACACTTCATCGGTTCGCTTGATGTGTTTCATTAAGTTAGAGGTAGCCGACTAGTTTGCGGGCCACTTGGAGCTGGCTGATGAGCGTGCAGGCCCCTTGTAGCTGGCTTGTTGTAATGTCATCAGCGATTCGCCACTTTGTTATTTTGACGGCTCGTCACCACATCATCTGAGGGTTCGTCGCTCGACGGCTCGTCGTCTTGAGCTATGTTCGAGACCTATAGGTAATTTTTGACGCCTACACCTGTAAAGCACCGAAGAAGGATAAAAACAAGCATGAGGCTCATATTGTGCAAGATGCATTGATTCTCTCTATGGATAGCGATTCTGATTCATGAGTCATTGATTCGGGAGCCTCTTTCCACATCACTGCTAATAGGAAGCTCTTTCAAAACTATGTAGCAGGGGACTTTGAAAAAGTATACTTAGGGGATAATGAACCCTGTAGTGTCATTGGAAGAGGTGATGTGCAAATACAGTTGAAGGACATCGATCTGTGGCACAATAGGCGGGGACACATGAGTGAGAAGGGTATGAAGATTCTACACTCAGAAGGGAAGCTAATCGACATCGATTCGGTGGAAGTCGGTGTTTGTGAAGACTGCATCTTCGAGATGTAGAAGAGAGAGAGTTTTCTGAAGGGTGGAAGACCACCTAAATCTTACAAGCTAGAACTTGTTCATAAAGATGTATCAGGTCCAGCTAGCGTGTTTTCTTTTGGCGGTTCGGCGTACTACTCACCTTTATCGACAATCAATTGAGGAAGGTATGAATATACTTCATGAAGCATAAGTCAGAGGTGTTTAGCATCTTCAAGAAGTGGAAAGCCATGGTGAAGAACGAGACAGATTTAAAAGTAAAGTGTATGAGATCAGGCAAGGGTGGACAATATGAACTAGAGGAGTTCAAGAAGTTTTGTGCTCTGAACGGAATTCGTTTGGAGAGGACTACTCCAGGGATGCCGTAACAAAACGGTGTAACAGAAAGAATGAAAAGAACGCTGACAGAGCGTGCGAGGAGCATGTGTCTACATGAAGGTCTACCAAAAACTTTTTGGGTAGACACGATGCATACAGCAGCATACCTGATAAATCACGGGCCATCAGTTCCATTGAACTTTAGGATTCCGGAAGTGGTTTGAAGTGACAAGAAGGTTAATCTCTCACACTTGAAAATCTTTGGTTGTGTGGCATACGTCCACATCAATGATCATGGCAGAGACAAGCTGGAAGCTAAGTCACTAAAGTGTACATTCATTGGGTACGACATTGATGAGTTCGAGTATCGTCTTTGGGATGAGAAGAACAAGAAAATCATCAGGAGCTGAGATGTCATATTCAATGAGCAAGTGATGTACAAGGACAGGGACAATGCCAAGGATGACCAAAGCAGTGAGAGCAGCACTATAGATACAAGCGCATCTGAGTACATGGATTTGGAGGAAATTCTAGATAGGAGAGATAATGTTAATTCTGACCGAAGAATGGAGGAGACCCCAGGTGCAGAACCGACGACCCAGGGCGAGGATCTTACGAGATCATCCAGGATACCCAAACCGAATCCTAGGTATTTTTCGTCACTAGACTACCTACTTTTGACAGATAGCAGAGAACCAGAATGCTATTGTAGGCTGTCTAAAAATCACAATAGATAGCTGATCCCCATTAAAACACCAATGATGGAAGTTACACTCTGACGACTTCCAGAAGGTTATAATTTGAAGACTTTCACGTAGACTGATGAAGGTTACAATCTGACGACCTTCGTAATAACTGATGAAAGCTCTAATCAACAGCCTCCACAATCAACATCAGGAGTTACAATCTGACGACTCTCACATATCAAAGAGCTAAAGCAAAGATTACAAAACGACGATCTTTGCAATGTTCTGACAGAAAGAGACTACAAATCGATGGTCTCTTTAAACCAAGACGTGGAAGTCCTCCCCGCGTACCAGCATCAAGACGCACCGCGTTCATAGCCACGAACGCAGCTCAGATGCAGCTTCTAACGCTGCCAACGCAGCTTCCAAATCGCTACAAACGTATCTCAGACGCAGCTTCCAACGCTGCTAACGCAGCTTTCAAATTGCTGCAAACGCAGCTCAGACGCAGCTTCCAATGCTGCCAACGCAGCTTCCAAATTACTGCATATGAGCTCCCAGACGCTGCGTCCGAGCTTCCAGACGTCTACGTTCAAGCTTCTAGACACTGCGTTTGAATGCAGAATTCACGTCAGAACGTAAATTTTGCGTTTGAATCGTTCAAACACGAGCTGAACGGTTTCAAAACCGTTTCCCACGATCTGAGGGGATCACAACTCCACTCAGGAGTGATTTAAGGGGCGGTTATATCCTATTAGCCCTACTTAGGAGCGAATTAATGGGGCGGTTATACCCCTTAATCCCCTATAAATAACTAAGAAATCAGCTTAGTTCGGGGGCTTTTGGATCCTTCTCTTTGGCAGCAAAGAAGAGATCTTTGGCTTGTCTAACCAATTACGGTTAAGATCAATCAACTCAACAAGAGTTCTAAAACTTGTCACGTAAGTTCTCCACACATCAAATCGTGAGGAGAAGACCACGTTCCAGTGAATCAAGACGTTCGGATCGTCAACGGAGGGCAAACTCGACGCGAGCATTCGAGGGAGGCACTCCATCGCCACCGCGAAGAACCCAGAATTAAACAAAGAGGAGAATCAAATTCATTCTTCTTTCTTTTGTAATCAGAAAATCCAATTGTAATTAAGATTAAAGGAATACAAATCAATTTTTCTTCGTTTCTTTTACTATAAATTTTTCCACAAACAAAAGATGGTGACTCCGCTGGTGATCGAACCCTGACCTTAGCAATCAGGCCAAGCTCAATCTTCTCAGTCAGAAGGGGAAGATACCACAGACACTAAACCTAATCCTCTTTAGTAGGATGACAGGTCCAACAAAACTATCACGTTAACAATTACCTCTGATAGTCAAACTCGTTAGATAGTGGCATACTAGGCAATGTGCCACGTCTACCCTTTTCCCCCTGCACTTGTTCAAGACTGGGGGTTGGTTTATTTGTAGTTCATTAGATTATGAGTAATAAATTTCTAAGTTATCATGTTCAATAGAATACCTCTGTTAACCACAGAAGCCAATCCTCTTCAGTAAGATGGCAGGTCCATAATCCTGACACGTTAACACTAAACCTCTGACAAACCCACTTATCAATCCTCGTTAATAGGATGATAAGTACACAAAGTTGCTCCCATCATAACACAAATCCTGTCACATTAACATTAAACTTCTGACAAAACCCACTTGTCAATCCTCGTCAATAGGATGATAAGTCCACAAAGTTGCTCTGATCGTAACATTCTCTTATCATGTTAACATCATACCTCTGACAACCCACTTATCAATCCTCGTCAATGGGATGATAAGTCCACAAAGTTGTTCTCATCGCAACATAAATTTCTGTCTTGTTAATATCACACCTCTGACAAAATCAACTTATCAATCCTCTTCAATAGGATGATAAGTCCTCAAAGTTGCTCCAATCGTAACAAATTCCTATCATGTTAACACCAAACCTCTGACAATCCACTTATCAATCATTTTCAATAGGATGATAAGTCCATAAAGTTGCTCTGATCGTAACATTCTCTTGTCACGTTAATATCAAACACCTCTGACAAAATTAACTTATCGACTCTCGTCAATAGAGCGATAGGTCCTCAAAGTTGCTCCGATCGTAACACTTTCCACTTATCGACTCTCATCAACAGAGCGATAGGTCCTCAAAGTTGCTCTGATCGCAATACTTTTTACTTATCGACTCTCGGTAACGGAGCGATAGGTCCATAAAAATACTGTTAGGTTAACATCACACCTCTAATAGTCAAACCCCCCAATAAACTTGTTAATCTTTTTTCAACAAGAATAATAAGTTTTGATTATAAAATCCCCAGGGGATTAAAGATTTTCTGGAATTATCCTAGGGATAGTGAAGAAAATTTCTGAATTTCACTCTAACTGAAAATTCATGCCAAGTTAATACTACACCTCTGACGCTTTCAACTTTCTTTCAGTGCTTCAAGTAACATAGGAAGAAACAGCGATGAAGCTTACGTATTCAACATCATAGCACCAAAAATCCATGCCTTTCACGCATGGGGGACTTTATCTCAATCCCTAAATAGAGATCAGTCAGTATCTAACACATGCTGCCGGGTAGCGTATTCCCGTAAAAATAGTAAAGCCCATATATTTAACATCATGGCAGGTTGTTATTAATAACACCGAAATCCATGCCTTACACGCATGGGGGACTTTATCTCGATCCCTAATTAGAGATAAGTCTACGCCTAACACGCATTGCCGGTTAGTCTTTTACCATGAAAAGGGCATCAAAATCCATGTCTCACACGCATGGGGGACTTTATCTCGATCCCTAATTAGAGATAAGCCTACGCCTAACACTCGTTGCCGGTTAGTCTTTTCCCGTAAAAATAACAAAATCTATGTATTCAAAATCATAGCATCAAATCTAAGAGGGTTCATTCTCTTAGCACAACGTTACATGTGGAACGGACTTAGACAATCCACATGCTAGCCCGACTCAAAGGTAGTCGGTAAAGGCTTATCAAAACCGTTGATGGCTGAGGGTTTGTCAAAAATCCTATGCACGTTTGCAGGCCTATCAGCTTAATGGATGTGAGCCGAGACTTAAAACAGATGAGCCAAAGACAAGTCTCAAAGACTTAGTCAAAAATACACGGAAGCCACTTCCATGTCTTAAGTCAAAACGTTGAGGTCAGACCCGCGATGCAAAAACCGAACGCCGAGGTCACACCCGTGTTCCAAATTCAACATGCAAGGGTGAGACCCGAATCTCAAGTTCAAAATACAGGGTCCACCCTCATATTCCAGAAGCAGGATTATGGCGCATACCTTCACACAGGTCCTACATGGCAAATCCCTTCAACCAAGATGCCTTCGAAGCAAGTGTAGAGAACAAATCCTTTACCACAAGGAATCAACAGCTCCAAGATCAGAGGTGAGATCCAAAGTATTTCGAAAATTTATCCCAGTCAACTGCGAAGTTTTAAAAACTTTGGAGGGGGTTCTGTAGGCTGTCTAAAAATCACAATAGATAGCTGATCCCCATCAAAACACCAATGATGAAAGTTACACTCTAACGACTTCCAGAAGATTACAATTTGAAGACTTTCACATAGACTGATAAAGGTTACAATCTGATGACCTTCGTAACAACTGATGAAAGCTCTAATCAACAACCTCCACAATCAACATCGGGAGTTACAATTTGACGACTCTCACATATCAAAGAGCTAAAACAAAGATTACAAAACGACGATCTTTGCAACGTTCTGACAGAAAGAGACTACAAATTGACGGTCTCTTCAAACCAAGACGTGGAAGTTCTCCCCGCGTACCAGCATCAAGACGCACCGCGTTCATAGCCACGAACGCAGCTCAGACGCAGCTTCCAACGCTGCCAACGTAGCTTCCAAATCGCTACAAATACAGCTCAGATGTAGCTTCCAACGCTGCCAACGCAGCTTCCAAATCGCTGCAAACGCAGCTCAGACGCAGCTTCCAACGCTGCCGACGCAGCTTCCAACGCTGCCAACGCAGCTTCCAAATCGCTGCAAACGCAGCTCAGACGTAGCTTCCAACGTTGCCAACGCAGCTTCCAAATTACTGCAAATGAGCTTCCAGACGCTGCGTCCGAGCTTCCAGACGCTGCGTTCAAGCTTCCAGACATTGCGTTTGAATGCAGAATTCACGTCAGAACGCGGATTTTACGTTTGACTCGTTCAAACACGAGCTGAACGGTTTTAAAACCGTTTCCCACGATCTGAGGGGATCACAACTCCACTCAGGAATGATTTAAGGGGCGGTTATATCCCATTAGCCCCACTTAGGAGCGAATTAAGGGAACGGTTATACCCCTTAATCCCCTATAAATAACTAAGAAATCAGTTTAGTTCGGGGGCTTTTGGATCCTTCTTTTTGGCAGTAAAGAAGAGATCCTTGGCTTGTCTAACCAATTATGGTTAAGATCAATTAACTCATCAAGAGTTCTAAAACTTGTCACGTAAGTTCTCCACAACGTCAAATCGTGAGGAAAAGACCACGTTCCAGTGAATCAAGATGTTCAGATCATCAACAGAGAGCAAGCTCGACGCGAGCATTCGAGGGAGGCACTCCATCGTCACCGTGAAGAACCCAGAATTAAACAAAGGGGAGAATCAAATTCATTCTCCTCTCTTTTATAATCAGAAAATCCAATTGTAATTGAGATTAAAGGAATACAAATCAATTTTCCTTCGTTTCTTTTACTACAAAATTTTCCACAAACAGCTATGAGGAGACTATGCAAGTGAGCGAATCTCAGCAGTGAGAGCATGCAATGCAAGAAGAGATGGATTCTCTCTACTTGAACGAGACATGGGAATTAGCCCAGCTACCTGCACAGAAGAAAGTCTTACATAACAAGTGGGTCTACCAGGTCAAGCAGGAGAGTGATGGAAGGAAGAGATACAAGACCAGACTAGTCATGAAGGGGTTCTAACAACGGGAAGGAGTGGATTATACTAAGATATTTTCCCCCGTTGTGAAGCTCACAATCATCATGGTGGTGTTGAGCTTGGTAGCTCCTGAAAATATCTACCTTAAGCAGTTAGATATGAATACTGTCTTTCTTCATGGTGACTTGGATGAAAAAATCTACATGAAGTAACCTGTTGGCTTCATTGAGAAAATAAAGGAAGAGATTGTGTGTAGGCTCAAGAAGAGCTTATACGGATTGAAACAGGCCCCAAGACAGTGGTATAAGAAGTTTGATAACTTTATGCAAAGTAATGGCTATGGCAGATGTAATTCAGATCATTGTTGTTACTTCAAGAGGTTCGAGTCCAGCTATATCATATTATTATTGTATGTTAATGACATGTTAGTTGCAGGACCATGTTTGCAAGAGATAAACAAGCTGAAGAAGCAATTAACAAATGAGTTTTCCATGAAGGATCTAGGTGCAATGAAGTAGATTCTTAGGATACAGATCAGCCGAGATACGGCTGAGGGGACACCGAAGTTGAGTTAGTCTGAATACATTGAGAAAATACTTTAGAGATTCAATATGTAGAATGCTAAGGTCGTTAGCATGTCTCTTGGAAGCCAGTTCAAGTTATCTGGAGAACGATCACCCAAGACTGAAGCAGAGAAGGAGCACATGAGAAAGGTGTCTTATTCATCAGCCATTAGTAGTCTGACGTACACAATGGTTTGCACGAGGCCGGATATTTTGCATGTAGTGGGAGTTGTGAGCAGGTTTGCAAGCAACCTTGGGAAGCAGTATTGGAAAGTCGTGAAGTGGATATACCGATATCTGAGAGGGACTACGAATATGCCACTGTGTTTCGGGAGAAAGGATTTGGTGTTGTAAGGATATGTGGATGCAAATTTCGCCGATGATCATGATACAAGACGAAACACCACGGGGTATGTTTATACCGTAGGATCGACTACAGTAAGGTGGGTCTCTTGTTTACAGAAGATTGTAACATTATCCACAATTGAGACTGAGTATGTCGCAGTAACCAAGGCGAGCAAGGAAATAATTTGGTTAACCGGGTGCTTGAAAGAGTTGGGTTTGAAGCAGAGGAACAATGTTCTTTATTATGATAGCCAGAGTGCTATACACCTTACCAAGAACCTAGTATTTCATGCCAGAACGAAGCACATTGAGTTACGTTACCACTTCATACGCTCGATGATTGAGAACGAGAAGTTACAGTTGGAGAAAATTTTGGAGAGCCAAAATCCTGCAGATATGTTAACTAAGACAATCGCCAATCAGAAACTAGAGTTGTGCACAACTTCAGTTGGCCTTCATATGTAGGAGATGAGAGCGGAGCCATACAAGAGAAGATGCTTGTTAAGAGAGCTTGCTGATGGCGATTTGGTCTCCAAGTGGGAGATTATTAGAAAATGGGTGTAGACCCAAACCTGTCTGGCGACCCTTAAGGCTAGCTCCGACTCAGGCGAGGTCGAGCTCGATGTCCAGGTGAGGTTAAGATCCTTCAGGCGAGGCGAGCTCCTCAGGCGAGGTCTGGGCTGCGGTCAAGCTCAACAATGTTAGGTGAGCTCGAGATCGTAGTCGTTGGCTGCAGGCGAGGTCCTCGACGAGCTTCATGTGAGGTTGTCAAGGCAGATGTAGGCGAGCTTGAGTGGGCTGCAGGCGAGCTCGAGCGGGACTCATTGCAGGCGAGCTCGAGTGGGATTCTTCGCAGGCGAGCTCGTGGACAGCTAAAGACAGGCTGTCTCCAACTGACTAGGGTCTCCTATAAAAGCCTTGTGCTCAAGATTTTGAGTGAGGAGAAAATCTCAGAGGCGATTTTTCAAGAAGAGCTTGGCGGCGGCTTTGAGAGTTTCTTCTCCACAGCGATTTTGAGCTAAGATTTTCAGATGAAAATCTCATTGTTTCCTGTAGCGTTTTTGTAGCCTTTATTGAGAAGATAAGAGATTTTATAAGTTGTAAAATCTCACGCCTTGAAAGAAGAACATATAGTTTCTGTTGCTTCTCTTTTGAGAGATCTCAAGTTTGAGATTTGCTCTTTGCAAGCTTGTAATCTTCTCTAATATTAAAGAAAATTATTTATGTGGCTTCCGAGGACGTAGGCAAGTTGCTGAACATTGTTAAAACTTGATGTTCTCCTTTTCTTATAATTTTTTATTTGCTATAATTTCTACTTTTTATTGTCTTAACACAAGATCCGATAGGATAAATTCCGCAGAGGATTCATATTTAACAAGTGGTCGAGTAGCTTAAATTCCGTAACAAATTCCTCATCAAACTAGCCATTATTCAAGAATTCCAATACTAAATGAACAACCTCAGTCCCAACAATATGCCAAAAAAAAATTTAAAAAAGAGCGAGCATACCATTGGGGCTGGCAGTAAAATAAACTTGGAATCTCGAATTTTTATAAGTCAAATTGGATTTGTAAAATTAGAATACTTTGAAAAAAGAATAAATTTTACTCACATCCAATAAAATTGGGCCTTTGGCACCCAAAAAAGTTTTAACGATTCCAGAAAACTTGGAAATATTTTCTTTTTTTTTCAATTAACCCCAACAATGACGTACGTCCATATTTTGAGTTTTCCAAGCAGAGAATACCGCATAAACATCATAAAGTAGCTAGCTATTAGCGATTAAGCGGGATAATTAATAGTTTGGGGGCGTTTATGATCGTCGAGGATGTAGTGAGGGCTTCATATTTTTTTTGACAGTTGAGTATAGAAGGCCCAAAGTTGTTGAGGATTTAGTGAAGTTTACCTTGGGGAAAGTGTAGGTATGGATAGGTACGAAAGAAAAATGATAGGGGCACACCCCCAACCACACCTCCAACCACACCCCTTCTCTCATTTGTTACAGTACATCGGGTCCCACATTGGATTTTAAAATTTTAAAATCCCATGTGAGACCCGGTGTACTGTAACAAATGAGAGAGGGGGTGTGGTTGGAAGTGTGGTGGGGGTGTGCCACTAGTGCCACCCGGTACCAAAAGCTTGCGCTAGCATAGCTACTAAAGGAACAGATAGTAGTTGTACTTTAGTATGGACAAAGAAAGGAGGATTCACACTGCCCTTTATTGTTTCGTGCTTTTACTCGAAAAGAAGCAAATTAAAAAACTAAGAATAAGAGCATCAATTTTCCCTACTAGCAGAAAACTAAAAAAGTCGACGTGCATGCGACAGGTTGTTGTTACTAAGTATGTCAATGTAAAGAACGCATTAACCATATATCTAACGTACGTACGAAGAAGAGATTCACCTTTCTGATGCCCACAATCTAGAATGATAAGATGTAAATCAGTAAGAGCTCAATACGGTAAAGCTGCTGCCGTACGTATTGTAGCTGGTTTTATTGAGACCCAAATCGGTCCGAGATCCAGCCCTCGTATAAAGACAGCTCGGCTGCGCTCGGACCGGCGTCGCTGGCTTCGAACGTGCAGGCTCGTATGGGACCCATCTCCCTAAGTTTAATCAAGGGGGTCACGTGTTGAGGTATGAGTGGCTAAAAGTACTCCCTAAGCATGCAACAAAGAGGAGGAGGAGGAGGAGGAGGAGGAGGAGGAAAGCGGACTCGCCCCTCAAAGCAGTCAAACTGCTGATGTGGCGCGCTTTCCGATAAAGCAGTCACTCGGGTTCCCTGTGACACTGTGCATTTAGACAGTGTTCTCAAAAAAAAATTTTTTTTTTCATCTTTAAAAACTGCGTACATATTGTTTAGTGTGTTTTTCTAATCCATTCCGATGTGTGCTCCCTTGAAAGGTTTCAGAAGTTCGTGTCGTGCTTAACGGCTAAATTCTTTGAAGGGTTAATTTCACAAAACACCCCCTGAACTTTGACGGACTTCTCACATAACTCAACTTTGTTAATTTCACGTAAGAATATGTTTTCTATCATATGGGTGTGGGCAGTTCTGAGTCTTCTGGCCATTAAGAAGGGCAGTTAGTTCTCTAATTGCCCACTATTTTGTCCGTGAAAAGACTGAGATTGGGTTCTTGTGCATTAATTGTTGGTTTTGATAGAATTAGAACTCTCTGCATAGTCCAATGAACGGAGTTACACCAGAAGTAAGGGATTATGGGGGGTGCGGGCGGTCAACGGGGCGAGTCACGTTTCGCGGTTCGTGAAGCGTACGTCATGGAAAAAGGCGCGGCGTAAAAATTGGGTAACGGGATCATTACGGCTACCTCAACCCGACCCACTTTCAGTCTGCACCCCCCTCTCTGCACGTGCGCCATCCCACCCCCCTTCCACCGGCTACCGCCGGTCACCACCTCCTTCCCCATAGAAAACCCCATTCTTTTCATTTTTCGAAAATTTTTATTTTATTTTTTACTTCTCGAGGCTCAAAGGCCTCTCTCATCTGGGTCTTCTCCCCTTTCTTCATTATTCAATGTTACTCTCGATATATTCTAAAAATTAAATAAATTATATCAACCGTCTCTCTCTCTCTCTCTCAGATTTGCGCTCGTTATCCAGATTATAGCTCTGTGATGTCTGCAATGGCAAAAGTGCCTACAGTAATAATGGGTCAAAGATCAGATCAGAAGGCGAGTCTTTGAAGGCCCAACTCCCAAATACGCCCCTCTCCTCGCATCAAGATCCAATTTTGACCCCATTTCTCAGAACAATGAAGCTGGACACGGCAACCCAAGTCATCGATGTGGAAACAGCGGTCAAAGATGGGATCTTCGGCGGCGGCGGCGCTCCCTGCGGTCCGGTCGCCGCCTGCGACAAGGTGGACCTCAAGAAAATGATAGAGGAGCTGGACTCGGCGGAGGAAGACATCCCGACGGTGTTCATATGCCCCATCTCGCTCGAGCCCATGCTGGATCCCGTCACCCTCTGCACCGGCCAAACCTACGAAAGATCCAACATTTTGAAGTGGTTCTCCCTCGGTCACCTCACCTGCCCCACTACGATGCAGGAGCTCTGGGACGATGCGGTCACCCCCAACTCCACCCTCCGCCATTTGATCCACTCTTGGTTCTCCAACCGCTACCTCCGCTTTAAAAAGCGTGCCGAGGACTCCAGCGGCCGAGCCTCCGAGCTCTTGGATTCACTCAAGAGGGTTAAAGGCCAGCTCAGAGTCCAAACCCTTAAAGATCTTAACAAATTGGTGATTGCCCATCCCTCTGTGAAGAAAACACTGGCTACCTGTAATGGCATTGCCGTGATTTCTTCGCTTCTGGGTCCGTTCACTTCGCACGCCGTCGGGTCCGAGGCTGTTGCCATTCTTGTCAATCTTGACATTGATTCGGATTCGAAGGCTAACCTGATGCAGCCCGCGAGGATTTCGCTGGTTACCGACATGTTGAATGAAGGTACGATTGAAACTAAGGTCAATTGCACTAAATTCATCGATGTTCTGATGGGGGATAAGAATTTCCGGGCTGAGATTGT
The DNA here is from genome assembly GCA_022839385.1 of Asparagus kiusianus. NCBI lineage: Eukaryota > Viridiplantae > Streptophyta > Magnoliopsida > Asparagales > Asparagaceae > Asparagus > Asparagus kiusianus. Next base: position 1,150,491 of record BQKN01000071.1, on the reverse strand, counting down.
GTCGAGTATGAGTCTTTTGGTCGGAATCTTGAGGTTGGTGAAGGATAGGAGATACCCAAATGGGGTTCTGGCGGGATTGGATCTTTTGAAGAAGATTTGTTCTCATGAACAGGTTAGAACTCTAATAGTTAGTGTTGGCGCAGTGTCTCAAATCGTCGAGCAATTGGTGCATTTGAATTCAGAATGCTTAGAATTAGCTTTGCGGATCCTGGACGATATATCGGTGATCCCCGAAGGGAGGATAGCGTTGAAGGATTGCCCTCAGACGATACCAAACATGGTGAGGTTGTTGATGAGGGTATCTGAGAATTGTACTCAGTTTTCGCTGTCGATTTTGTGGGCAGTTTGCAAATTAGCACCAGATGAGTGCGCGCCGGTGGCTGTTGAGGCTGGGCTGGCACCGAAGCTGTTGCTCGTGATTCAGAGCGGGTGTAGCCCTGAACTGAAGCAGAGATCGGCGGAGTTGTTGAAGCTTTGCAGTTTGAATTATACCGCGACGATATTTATGTCAAAATGCAAGCTAACGAGAACAATCCAATGATGGGATATGTGATTCTGTGGTGAAATCTTTCTTCGCCCCAAATGAGGAGATTGGGACCAAAGGAGCAAGAGAGGAGGTTTGTGTTGAAAGGAGAGAAGATGTGCTGCTCTACTCTGTTGTGTATTATAAACACCGGATGATTTTTTTTCCTGCTCCCTTGATCCTTCACACAATTGGAGAAACATCGGTCTCTGAAAATCAAAGAAAGAACCGGTTTGAAAATCGATAGGGTTCTCGCGGTTGGATTGGATCGAGCGAAGCGGGAATTTCTCCCTCAATAATAAGATTTGAGGCTTGTCTATTTGAGTGGCAATTTTTGGCCTTTGATAGGCTTTTTCGCCTTTTTCGCCCCCCTCCCCCTCCATCCATGTGAAAAATCCTAATTGAGCCTGTAAATCTCCTTCTTTCCTTCTTCTGTTTGTAATTTGATAAGCATCAAAATTTGACGGCCTGGTTTTGTTTGAGAAATACGACGTGAATCAGCTCGTGTGGCTTAAGTCATCATAATTGCCTTCTATTTCGCTCATTCGTTCGTTCAGTTCAATCCTCATTGTTGTTTTTGAAGTGATGCACATTGAGGTGATCGGATTGGGGGAAAGAGACATGTTAGTCTTCAGGGAAAGATTGGAGGTGAATTGGGAGACCACTTTCACATTATTTTAGGTTTGAAAGCAGGGGGGGCTTTGTTGCACTAGGGAGGCGTAGTGCTTGCTGCTGCTGCTGCTGCTGTTGATGTCGTTTGTGTGTGGCTTGCACCTACTTTTGGGATGGTGGAGACCATTGACCACGCTCCTTCATGAGTGTGTGCAACCCCCCCCCCC
>BQKN01000071.1:1043193-1114129 GCA_022839385.1 Asparagus kiusianus | reverse complement strand
ACGTTATTCGGGTGAGCGTAGAAAACCCGGTTGTGATAGTGGATTCTTCCCGGGAGTGGGGAGCGGAGACGTAGGACGGAAGGTCCGAACTCCGTGATCATCTTTGTGTGTTTGTGATTGTCTTGGCGTCTCACTTGTGCTTATTGTTCATATCATTTTTGTCGCCATTATCTATTGTTCACATTGTCCACTATCTTGTTTATCTTGTTTATGTTTATATCATCCTTAGTTTACATATCCTTACATATACCATATTGTATATCTCTTTTGTAGGATATATCTTCTTGTGTTAGTTTATATATCCTTGCATATATATCTCATCATATAGGATATATCATTTTGTGCATATTGCTTATCCTAGCTTATATAGTTGTTATATTTCATACTTACTAGGATAACTTATTAATTAATTTTAATTGGCATATAATCGAATTAGATTAGCATAAGACCCTAATCACCCCCCTCTAGGGTCTAACAGAGTCCTTGGGTGACAATAACTATTTTGTCACATTTATTGATGATGCATGACGGAAGATGTGGGTCTTCTTGTTGAGGATAAAGGATCATGTGTTTTCAGTCTTCCAGCAGTTTCATGCCATGGTAAAGAGGCAAACGGGAAAGAAGTTAAAGTGTTTGTGCATCAATAATGAAAGAGTGTACACTTCCATTGAGTTTAGAGATTATTGCTCCACACATGATATTTGGAATCATAGGACAGAGCCAGGTACATTGCATCATAGTTGCAGAGAGGTACAATTGGACCATTGTGGAGAAAGTCACATGCATGTTGAAGATGACGAAATTACCTAAGAGCTTCTGGGCTGAAGCTGTTCGCACTGCATGCTACATAATCAACATGTCTCCTTCAGTTCCTTTGGGTTTTGATATTCCATAGAGATTTTGGTTCGGAAAAGATATTTCCTATTCTCATCTAAAGGTGTTTGGTTGCAAGACGTTTGCACACATTCCAAAGGAGAAGAGACAGAAGCTTGATGACAGAGCGGTTTCTTGCATCTTTCTTGGTTATGGGAAAAAGATAAGTTCAGGTACAAACTATGAGATTCAGAAAAGAGACAAATTATCAAACGAGCAGATGTGATTTTTCAGGAGAATCAGACTATTGCGGATCTCGAGAGAGCAAAGCAATCAGAAGTGTTGCTAGTGAGATTCTAGATATGACACATGTTTCGTCTCCAATACAGTTACATCCTACAGATACAGAGCAAGTACATGATGATGATGTTGATGATGACAGTCATATACCAGAGCATGGAGATGGTGATCAGGATCACGAGTAGGAGGCTCCTCAGCAGGGGGAGCATCACTAGCAGCAGGAGTTTGCAGAGCCACAACTTAGGAGATCAGCTAGAGAGCATCGACCATCTACTAAATATCCTCTTTCAGAGTAGTCTTTGCTGACAGAAGAGGGGGAGCCAGAAAGCTTTTAGGAGGCACATACTTATAAAGACAAGAATAGATGGTTCCAGGCTATGAAGGAAGAGATGAAGTCTCTTGAGAAGAATAATACTTATGAGTTGGTGGATTTGCCGAAGGATAGAAAAGCTTTGTAGAGCAAGTGGGTGTTCAAGTTAAAGAAGGATGGCTATCAAGAGATTCAGAAATACAAAGTCAGATTAGTGATGAAAAGTTTTGGTTAGAAAAAGGACATTGATTTTAATGAGGTTTTTTCACCGGTTGTGAAGATGACATCCATTAGAGTTATCTTGGGGTTAGCAGCTAGTTTAAACCTCGAGATTGAGCAGCTTGATATGAAGACTGCATTTCTTCATGGTGATTTGGAGGACGAGATCTACATAGAGCAACCGGAGGGTTTTGAAGTGAAGGGAAAAGAACACATAGCTTACAGGTTGAAGAAGAGTCTCTATGGTTTGAAGCAGGCACCCAGGCAGTGGTACAAAAAATTTGATTCTTTTATGTTGAGTCATGACTACCATAGGACAGTTGCAGATTCGTGTGTTTATTTCAGGAGAATTTCAAATGCTAGCTTCATTATCCTTTTTCTTTATGTGGATGATATGTTGATTGTTTGTCAAAATAGTCAGATAATCGGTGGGCTGAAGAATGAGTTATTTAAATCCTTTGACATGAAGGATTTGGGCTCGGCACAGCGGATTCTTGGTATGCATATTGCTCGTGACAGAAAAGTTAGGAAGTTATGGTTATCACAGGAGAAATATGTTGAATGGCTACTTGATAGATTCAACACGAAAGATACCAAGTCAGTCAATACTCCTCTTGCAGGTCATTTAAAGCTTAGCAAGAAATTTTGCCCGACTACAGATGGTGAAAAAAGTGAGATGGAGAATATTCTTTACTCTTCAGATGTAGGGAATTTGATGTATGTCATGGTTTGTACTCGACCAGATATAGCTTATGTAGTTGGCGTTGTGAGTAGGTTTCTTTCGAATCCAGAGAAAGTTCACTGGAGGTGTAAAGTGGATCTTAAAATATTTGAAATGCATGTCCAGATTGTGTTTGAGTTTTGGAGGTTTGAATGTAATATTATATGGTTTTGTAGATGAGAATATGGCAGGTGATCTCGATTAAAGGAAGTCTACCTCAGGTTGGTTGTTTACTTTTGTAGGGGGAACAATATCTTAACACTCCAGATTGTAGAAATGTGTTACTTTATCTATAATAGAAGCGGAACATATTGCAGCTACAGAAGCCGGTAAGGAGATAATTTGGTTGAGAAGATTTATGCAGGAGTTAGGCTTGCAGTAGGACAATTATCACATCTTCATTGATAGTCAAAGTTCTCTTGATTTGAGTAAGAATTATACATTCCACTCCAGGACGAAACATTGATGTGAGATATCATTGGCTTAGAGAAGTTGTTGAGAAAGAGGAGCTGAAGCTACAGAATATTCACACAGATAAAAATCCAGCAAATTTTTTAACGAATATTGTTTCCAAAGAAAAGACTGAGTTGTGTCGGCGAAATGCCGGCATGAACTCCCGTTAAGGAGTTACAGATTGGCAAACCCTCTCGTTGGCTGGAGGTGGAAATTGTTGTGGGTCCAGCCCAAGATAAGGCTCACATGAAGTCCACATGAATTAGAACTCTATCTAGAAGAGGATTTGGATGATCTATTTGAAATAGGAATAGGTTTGGAGAACTTTATATATGAAAAGCCTGTTTTCTTGTTTTTCGGATGAAAAGTAACCCGATGCTACAGTAATCCGAGACGCGCGAGAGAGAGAGAGAGAGAGAGAGAGAGAGAGAAGTTCAGATTTTGGATCGCTCGGTTCTCCGATTATAATAATTCAAAAGTCATTGTCTTCAGAACGACGACGTCGTCGAGGGTACTGTGTTGGTTTCTCCGTGGGAGTTGGAATTTTTTGGTGAGACGGGTTTTAGGGTTTTGGTAACCTAGAGGTAACACTGTATTTTCTCTTGTGATTTAATCCTCAAGTTCATGTGTAACTTGGAATGATTGTATTCTTGATTCATAGTGAAATATTTCTCTCTGGATTGCCCTGTGGACGTATGCACGATTTTTCGAACCACGTTAAATCTTGATGTTTGCTTGCATGCGGTATTTTCATTGGTATCGTTATTCGTTTAGTGTTTAATTCCGTAGGTTAATCTTTTTAAAATTCCCAACACTTTTTTCAACCCCCTGCCAATAAAGCAACATCATCATCTAAGTACCTGAAGGGAGATCAATGAATATTTGCCTAAAACAGGCTTATCAATTTTATATAAACATAGCATCCGCAGGGCAGCTAATATCACTCGACCCGCGCGTATCGGATAATGCATGCATTCAGTTATCTATTCCTGCTTGTCACATAAAAAAAGAAGGAGAATTGTCCAAAGGCTTTAGTCGCCACATGCTCTCTAGACTATTCACTTTGTTCTGCTTACCATCTATATTATGTTTAATCTCATATTATTCATTAAACTATTAAATTCATTCCTTTTTTTTCTTGACCTATTTTCAATACTATCTTAGCACTTGAATTATCACTTTTCTCTTATAAATCCATATAAATCACCAACAAAATAATAAACTAAAAGTGAAAACTAAATGTGATAATTACACAGATAAGAAAGGACAGATTTAATAGTTTAAGGGACAATGTAGTATTGAATTATAGTTCAAGAAGTAATGCATAGAATAAGTTCAATAATCTAGAGGGCGTTTAGAAACTAAAAATAATCCAAAAGCATGAAGAAATCTAAACGTTAAGGGTCGCAGTAGGACACTGAACCTTGTTTTAAATTCATTGATTCTTTATAATTTCCTTTAAAATAATATATTGTTTTATGATAACTCGACTAGTTGTGAAATTTTATATCCTTTAAGCTCTTGAAAGTTTCATTCAGGGTTATTGCAGATAAAAGTCAGCCACAGTTTGTCCAAATTCCCTCACCTTTGATTAACTTTCTGAAAATTACATGAGTATTTTATTTTGTTGGTCATTTTTTAAGCAGGAAAACAAGGGAAGATCCCGTTCATATCATTCATAAATAAAAGGATGGACACGATGTGATGTCCTACAAAAATTGAAATAGAAACATTTTGTTGGTCATGTACTTCAAGATTCTATTGTTTAGCAACATTTGTTTTTAATTTGTTTTCTTCATGTAGCTGTTATGTTAATTACAATTTTTTAAAGAAAATTAATAAGATGTTTTTATAATGATACAAGTGGGACCTGAAAATACATAAAAAGCCTATCAATTTAAATTACTGTCTTCATGGACGACCAAAACATATTTCTTCTTTCTTCTTTCTCCTTCTCTATCAAAAAGAAACAAGCGGCTTCTATTTATGCTTGAAATTGAATCGTCTAAGAAATAAATTATCATTTTATTCTTCTTCCCGTTATGAAACAAGTTCCTAGCGCAAACTATATTGAATAGATTAATACAAAATTTCCACGCCTCAAAATTGCAGCGGGAGTTTATAAATACGAGGTATAAAATAGTAGCAATCCGTGCACAAGACAAGGCTCATGCACATGTTAAGCATAACACTTCATATCATGTAGCTTTCATTAGTAGAAATCTGAGCATCCTAGACGGCAAAATCCGTTAAGGATGCCCAAAAATCCATCTACAATGGTCATCATAGACGGAAAGCTATCTCGGATAGTCCGCCTAGGATATCTCAGTCTAGGGCGTCACATCTTAGATGAAAATTCCGTCTAAAATAAGCATTCTAGACGGATGTGCATTCTAGGTGGGAATTCCATCTAGGATGCACATCATAGATGGAATTTTCGTCTAGGTTGTTTTCAGCATCCTAGATAAAAATTTTGTCTAGGATGCGCATCCTAGATGAAATTTTCGTCTAGGATGTAACTATACCAAAAAACAATTCAGAAATTGTTTTGAACATGTTTACAGTTTATTTCACCTATTCCACAATCCACATAATATATACAAACCTAGAGTGTTGGTTCGTTTTAATTATGCAACAATCAAGCACTTATAGAAAGGTTCAAACAACATGCTTGATTAAAGGCTACATTAATCTTAAGAGGATAATACAAGAATACTAGTTATCATTACATCTTATACACTAAATAAACCAATACAGTGAAACCATGTGCATACAACTAAAATTTTTATAACGTGTAAATATGTGTCAACTCAACCAATCTTCTTCTCTCTATTACCATTTTTAGAAAGCCATACATGGTAGTGTCTATAAACCTCTCTCATAGAAACTTTAAATTCTCCTCTGAAATTGGTTCAAACATCTTTGCATCATCACATCTCTGATCACCAAATGCAAACGAATTTAATTAATAATTCAATCCCACAAGTTATATCGTAAAAAGGGTAATCCATATGAACTTACCTTTGATACAGTGATTATACAAGTGAAGGCGTATAATCATCACTCTATCAACTAGATCTTGCTTCTTCTGAGAACAATATTGTCATCATGGCATTTTCTTCAGTAATCGGGATAAATCTTCAGGGAATTTAAGTAACTTTAGAAATTAGTTGCAAGGCCAGACAACGCATTGTATTTTCAATTATAAAGGTTACCACTAGGTATTTATAATAAATCACTATCATACACCCAAGAACAACAAAACTTGTCAACCTTAAAGATGACTTGTACTTACTTGGAAGTGACATATTGTATATGCTTCGCCATCTTCATCAAATGCACCATAGACTCGATCAAATTTGACCTGGCCAGCGAGAAAATGGCTGTGCATTCTGATCACATCCATCAAAATTAACAAATATCAAGCTTAATCATGAGTACTATGTGTTAATCACCAATATAGAATTAATGGCTATGCGTAAAAGTTTGGATCTTGACCTGGTTCAAGAGTACTATAAATCTTTACATCTCTCAACTGAGCACTTTACTTCATTTAATTTAGAAAAGAAGGTGACCTAAACATAAGAAATTAAATGAAAATTTAATAACAGAGATAATATAATGTAGATCAAGATCTGAAGGAGATACCAAAGCTTAGAGTTGAGGTTAAAAGAGGAGAGAATTACATTATTGGTTTGAGACCTCATAGGGGTAATCTTTTCTTTTACTGTAAGTGCTTATGCCAAAGGTTACTCCATGAAATAGATACCAGAAAACATATTTTTGATATTTTGAAGGGAAATTAAGAACATTAAATTCTAGGAATCTTGATCAAACCTTATGATTGTCTGTCAGCTTTAAAATCCCAAAATAACCCAATTAATTCGATAAGGTTCTATCATACCCTACAGGGCCCTGTCTCTTCAATTTAATAACATTAAGGTTTCCTCGACTAAATTGGCTAAACTCGTTAATAAGAATTTAATAATATTAAATTGTATCAGTCAAAAATTACATTAGTGTTAAGTATGCAGTTGCATCAGTCAAAAATCCACTTTAAAAGAATAAGAACTTAATAATATTAAACTATACAAATAAATTACTAACTCTTTGCTCATTCACATCCATTAGAAAAATGTAGAAGGGGTTGCATCAGTCGAAGATCCATGCTGCCTTTTAACTGCATTAAAAAAAAAGGGAATTATGCATTTGATCACCAAATTATGTGGAAAATCTAATGGACTGCATACTTTCAAAACTTCGATGTTCAAAACCCTAAATTTTGCTTCAAAAAGCTTTCACAATTTAGTTTTAAAATCCTGAAATAGTTCCAAAATCCCTGAAATTGAAGAAATAGGGCATTGCTCCCAGAGATAGAACATACGCTTGCAACGAAGAAAATAGAAAAGTAAAACTTATGACGGTGAAACGATGAATCAACGGTGAGAAAGAGGCGATTGAGGTGGAGGTGGTGATGATCGAGTTAGGGCTTTGAAGGGCTTGAAGCAGAGGCATCGATCTTAGGGCTTCTAGGGTTTGAGGCAGATGCATCGTTTAAGGTTAGGTCTTCAATTTTTAGGGGAGCAGCCATCATTTTATTTTTTTTTTTATGTTTTGAAAACGAGTGAGAATTTTTAGAAGAGGGTGAATTTTTATAGGAACAAAACTTAGGGGGAAAAGGGAAAGAGTTTGAATAGACTTCAGAAACAAAATTCATTTCCGCCTACATTATGCATGCCCACCATAGATCGATTTTGTCCATCTAGATGCTCCGTCTAGAACGTGTACTTTTTTACTAGTGTTATCTTAAAATGTATAAACCTACTGATGATAGAATCTCGGAACAAACTATATATACATAATTAGTACGTACAACCCGAAAGCTTATTGTTACAAGCACTTTACAAGCTAAAATATACTGACTAGCAATATATGCGCCTACCCTATGTCGCCCCTTAACAAAGTCTTCACTAGTGGAAAATCATGTATCGCTGACGGGCAATCCCGTCAGCGATTCCCCAATTCCCGTCAGCGATAACTATCGCTGACGGCGTCCCGTCGAGGATACGCCGTCAGTGATAGTCCCGTCAGGGAAGGACTATTGCTGACGGGGGGCCGTCAGCGATAAGTATCGCTGACGGCGGGAGTGGTGACGGCAAAGACCGTCAGCGATAGAGAAACATCGCTGACGGGATACCCGTCAGCGATGTTTCTCTATCGCTGACGGGGATCCCCGTCAGCGATAAGCATCGTTGACGGGGATCCCCGTCAGCGATGTTTGTATATCGCTGACGGGCTTCCCGTCAGCGATAAGTATCGCTGACGGGGAACTCGTCAAATATGTTATGTACATCGCTGACGGGAAACCCGTCAGCGATAGGTATCGCTGACGGGAAGCCCGTCAGCGATAAGTATCAGCAGCTAAAAAAAATCTGGTGATATATACTCAGTTCCCTGTACATATATATTCCCTGTACATACAAATCTCCAAACGACATTTCACACGCATTCCAAAACATCTCGCAATGAATACAATCCAAATTTTCCCAATTAAACCTCTCATCCAATCAATTTTCATAAACAATCGAAATATATACATTCACTTTTCACGATAAGTTCCAAATCCACAATAATAATTTTCACAACAAACAATACACACATATCATAAGTTCTAAATCCACAATATACAAACACGAGTATCATAATCTCAACTATATACAAACACGAGTATCATAATCTCAACTATAAAGATGTCCACAATATACAAACACGAGTTTAGGATATAACTCACTAAGATAGGTCATCCGCCCTATCCATGTCATCGTCCGCGTTGCCACTGGCGGATCCATCCCTACGACTCGTGCTCCCAATAGTATCATCTCCAATCTAACAACAAAATAATTTAAATTTAGAATCACATAATATTATGTGTAATCATGTTTTACATATATAATAAGTATACCTGTCTGCTACTCTCTCCACTACCAGTAAATGCCTTTTGAGTGGCCAAGAAGTTCATAATCTGGCTTTGCACCCGAGTAGGAACCCGCCTTCTACAAGATTTCATTATTTGCCTAGAAACCATCGCAAAAGTAGCAGTAGGCTGGATCACTCGCATAAGCTCCTCTTGAATATCCTCCCACATCTCCTCGGGAATCTGACCATCTAACATACTCATCACAGAGCAAACAAGCTGCATCGCCTGCTGAGTGCAATCCTCCTGCGGCATGTAAGAGGGCCTCGATGGCATAGTCGAGGGTGTGGAAATCGGCGGAGGCTGGAATTGTGTAGACACCCTCTGAGCTCCAACTCCCATCCACCTGGTCCTCCCTTTTTTAGGAAGTCCACAAACTAGATGGCTCACATTATAATTCTGCTCTCTAGTCAAGGGCTCTTGGCTCTATGCAACAACCTCAGAATACGTGTTTTCCAGAGCTTCCTAGAAGTCCAAAAAATAAATTTAAGAATACATTGCCACATGAATACATGATTTTAGAATGCACACACACTTACATACTTATACACATGTATATGTATGTATATGTGTGTGTGTGTGTGTGTGTGTGATGTGTGCGTATGTATGCATATGTGTGTCAGTGTGTTTAATTCTTATAATAAACAGAGATTTCATATAGATGCATACATACACATCTACATGCATTCAAGAGTTGAAGCTATTATCTCTAATAAATAATTATATAGAACATATAATGATTACATGACTGCTACTTTTTTGCCCTATCATACAGTTTTAAGACTTTACAAAAGGGACATGACTTTGCTCTTCAACTTGAGAAAATGCTTGACATTATCTAAACTTAGATTTATACAAATCAATATCTTATAGCAGTTTCTACTACATCCTCTAGTGCATAAATGAAAATAAACAACTTTTTATATCCTAACAAGCAAGCCCCTCATACGAATGGGTCATAGTAACTCGGCTAATAAGATGACCAAAAGAAGAGTGCAAACAATAAATTCCCAACATGATAACAGGCTAATAAGATCTAAGATAATTAGTTAACCTGCATTTTCTTGGCCAATTCTAGCTTTTGTTTCTTAGTCTCATCCTCATCGTACCCCTTCTTAAATTGAACCATCGTTCTCCTGTGCAGTTCTGGTAGTGGGATAAAGGGAGCGTTCTGAGATTTAAAAATATATTTATTAGTTTTATTTATCAAATATTCTAAGAAGCAAAGAGAATATACATAGAAGATTAAAAGACTTTATACCGTTGTCCTACAAAATTGATCCTCAATCTAGGCAAATGAAGTAGTCCCCGTATGATGATCGTAATCTTTTTTCCATCGATTAAGTTTATTTCTCCTACATTTTTCCTTCAACATGAACAAAGAGAATTTTAGTGCATGGTATAATATACAATGGAATATATCACTAGTTTCAGATAAATAACTTGATGATAATTAACTACTATACATATTTACCTGGTGCTCCTCTTGGCCCCACAATATTATAAGTGCAGCTAAGTGCTCAGGCTCAACCCTCTTATCTCGCTTGTATATCCTCTCCCAGTTGTGAGTGAAACAATCAAAGCATTTCTTCTTTATCTCATGTCTCCACTCCCGAAGAGAATGCTTGAACTTTCCCTGGTATCCAAATAAAAATTCCCACCCTACGGGATTGTCTTCGATGTTGAAATATCTCTAAAAAATAAAATATAGTTAAGCATGGACAATTGATAGAATTGAAAAATAATTGTGCTAAATATAAGAATTTACCTAACAATCTCGATATATACTCTCCAGGACATGAAATGGCTGCTCCCAAGCCTCGTAATAGGGATTCACATTATCACTCCTCCGTATCAAACATCCAAGGTATGAGCTGAAGTTATTAGCCCATTGTCCGGTTGGAATCCCATTATGTCCCCATCTCACAATTGCTCGGAAACCTTCCGGTGGTAACTTTTTTTTAAAGTCACTTCCTTAGCGTCCTTTCTTATGGTAAAGTTTTTCACCTACAAAAAAGAAATAATAGATATATCAACACTTTTATTTAATCAACACTTTTATTTAAGCTCTTAGAATTTACTAAAAAAGGAAGAAGAAAAATTCTGGAATTGATTAAGTTTTTGATCAAACTCACCAAATCTTTGTCTGATTTTATTTTTTGCATCAGATAAAATCTCATCAATCTGTGGGGCACATTCATCCAATCTTTTTTTCGCAAGCATGTATTTTTCAGTCTGCTTGAGTCTGTACCCCTCTGCACATGCTGGTAAGGGCTCGTGCTCAATCCCAGGAATGTATGCTCGAAGTATAACTGGAGGATCTGCATATAATGGTATGTGAGCCGGCTCTTCCTCACCCTCACCTATAAAAATAAAAGAAATAAATTATCATTGTGCATATATCATGAATAAAAATACGTAAGTTAAACCAAGTTATACCTGACATCTCTCCTGAACTCGGAGGCTCTTCCTCAGTGGATTGGTCTTGGCTGGGGTTAGCTTCGAATAACCTCCTGTTAATATTTTTAGACATCTGCAAGTTGAATAAACATACAAATTAATATAATATAGATGCAATTTGGCTTGGCGAAAATAAAAACAATATGTATTATTGCGTTATTAAAATTTTTATTTCACATCAAGTTTGTAGGCATCTGCAAGCTGAATATACAAAATAAGATATTACATATTTATATCGTCCAAAAGGTAATCAAGTTTTTATTATACAATTTGCAAACTAAAAAAAGTTACATGAAGACCCGATTACAAATAATAGCTGTTTAGCTCCTATTAATGTCTGTGATAATATTTGGAATGTCTGTCCGAGTTGTTGGAGCATCCGTTTCAAACACTACGTTTTGAGGGTACGAGAATTCATCGATCGCTGCATTTGGCTCATTGAAGTTGTTTATATAGCTCTCGTCATCATCTTCATTAGTAGAAGGTTGAATATAAGTCCTAGAATCCTTGTACAGGACAACCCACTCGTCTTTAACTACATGATCTTTCACATAGAAACATTGTCCCACCTGAGATGCAAACATGAATTTTTCATCACTATCAATTTCTTTATCGAGATTGATAATTGTAAATCCAAAGGGATCCTTTTGAGTCTTTGTAAAACACCAACGAATCATGAACATCATGTATTTATGTTCATCTGGACCACCATAGCCATAGAATATCTCCACCACATCTTCCAACCTTCCATAATATGTCATATTATTTTCAACTGGATTCTGATCTTTTCTGTTTGAGAAACATTCCCGTGAGAAGGTAGCCATGACACCACTATTCTGGGTGACCTTCGTATCATCAACCTCCATTGTATGAAATTTATAACCGTTAACACGATACCCACCATATTGACATACAGCATAGTAAGGCCGCTTCGTGTGAACCTTCACTTCTTCTGATATTTGATTATTAAGGACAAGTTGTTCATGGATCTAAATATAAAAAATAAGAAAACTATTAAATCAATAATTTTAGTTTTTCTATCAAAAAACATACAAATATTGCTAAATTTAATAATACTTACTTCATTCTTCAACCAAGCAGGGAATTCCTTCATATGCCTTTCTCTAATGTCATGTACAGTTGTACTACCGGTAACTTCACTCTTAAGTTTTTCCTGATGTTGCCTATTAATGCAATAAATTTATTTATTATTGTCAAAATAAATATTAAAGATTAAATGGTATTCAAAACTCTTTTTAGATATTTTACCTCCGGTACTCCGAGAAGATTTCAAGATTATTTACTACGTATGCATACACTTGATCTAGCAATATGTTAGAATAATTTTTGTTCAACCCGCGAGGATAGAGAACTGTGTTATCCTTATTATCAACAGGTGCTTGAATTTCAGTTTGTTCCCCTCTCATATAACGAGAGGCAAATAAGAGACACTCGGTTCTCACGTAACTTTCAGCTATTGAACCTTCTGGTCGAGCTCTATTACGCAATTGGCGCTTCATTGTTCCCAAATATCTAAAAATGATAATTAATCAGATATATATGTAAAGATATTGACATTTAATAGATATAAATATTGATAGGTAACGATTAAAAGTATCTAAATACTAACCTCTCTATTGGATACATCCAACGATATTGGACTGGTCCTGCTATTGCAGCCTCCTCCGCGAGATGTTGTGTAAGATGAACCATTATTGTGAAAAAAGATGGAGGAAAGAGCATCTCCATTTCACACATTGTTTCTAAAATAATTTCTCCAAGTTTCTCAAAGTCACGGTCGTCTATAACTTTAGAACAAAGCTTTCTGAAAAATCCACAAAAATCAATAATAACCTTCACTGTTTTTTATCCTGCATAGTACTGCGTAGTGCCACGGGTAGCAGTTGATGAAGAAGCACGTGATAATCATGAGTTTTAAGTCCTAATATTTTCCTTTCTTGCACCTGGACATTGTTCGATATGTTTGAGGAGTAACCCTCTGGTAACTTTATTGATTTGAGGACTTGACAAAATATTTGCATCTCAACTTTTGACATCGTAATACGAGACACAGGCAATTCTAATCTGTTATTTCTGATAATTTTTGGCTGTAGTTCCTCTCTAATGTTCAAAGCAGTAAGATCTTGATGAGCTCGTAGATCATCCTTTGATTTATTAGCATCTTGCAACAGTGTGGACAAAAGATTATCACAAATATTTTTTTCAATGTGCATAACGTCCAAGTTGTGACGTATTCTTAACTCTTTTCAATAGGGGAGTTGAAAAAAATACTGAATTTTGTCCAACCTGAGGGCAATTTTACGACTTCAGCCCCATCACTCACCGTTTGTGCTTGTCTTTTTCGTTTTTGTATCCTTTTGTTAATGCGCAAGTTCCTTACTCCAAGTAAATCTTCTTTCGAATAGCGCTTCTTTCCAAACCTGACAGCAGGGAACCTCTCAAGCAAATGTACAATCTGATCTCCACCTAATGGACGCGGAGCATCTCTCTTCTCAACAGTACCATCAAAAAACTTGCTCCATTTTTTTGTTCTGTACCTGTGCTTTATGTTCAACCACCTTCTATTAAACCAATAACAAAACTTTCGACTGTGCTGCAGATAAAGACCTTTGAATTCTGGACCACACACTGGACATGCATATGTTCCCTTTGTAGACCAACCTGAAAGATTCGCATAGGCTGAAAAATCATTAATTGTCCATAGTAAAATAGCACGTAGTCTGAAAGACTGCTTTGCATGAGTATCATATGTCATAACCCCTTCAGTCCAGAGTTGTTTTAACTCATCAATTAGCGGTACTAAAAACACATCTATGTCATTGCCTGGTGCATGCTTGCTCGGTATTAATAATGAAAGTATCATATACGGTTGTTTCATGCAAAGCCAAAGCGGTAAGTTGTAAGGTGTTAATACAACAGGCCATGTAGACCAACCAGAACTCATTATCCCAAATGGATTGAATCCATCGCTAGACAAACCTAGTCTAACATTCCTGCACTCATTCGCAAACTAAGGAAAAGTTCTATCCACATGCTTCCATGCCTCTGCATCGGCCGGATGTCTGATTTTACCATCATCAATACGTTCCTCCATGTGCCACCTCATTTGCTTAGCGGTGTCTTTATTCATATACAACCGTTTTAGCCTTGGTATTAAGGAAAAATGACGCAAGACCTTTGCTAGAATCTTCTTTTGCTTAAACATAGACCTTACTGTCCCATGTGTTGAATAATTTTTGCGTTGTACCCACCGTGATACTCCACAAATTGGACACTCCTGAAGATCTTTTTTATCTTTATAGTAGAGGATGCAATCATTAGGGCATGCGTCGATTTTATTGTAATCAAGTCCTATAACGGAAACAATCTTCTTTGCGTTATCATAATTTTCTGGTATACTCTCTTTTCTATTTGGAATGACTTTTCTCAGCAACACAAGCAACATATTAAAATATTTATCTGCCATTCCACTAAGAGACTTTATACGCAAAAGACGCAGCATAAATGATAACCTGGTGAACTCGGTGCAACCCTCGTACAGATCATTTTCATTGTCGTCTATTAATTTCATTATCTGCGCCAGCTCCTCATGATCAGTCACGCCTCCAGCATTTCCTGACTCGTCAGCATCCTCGGCATAATCAGATTGATCTATATTAGGAACTGTTAACATATCCGCAAGCATCGTATGTGTATCATCTATTCTCGTATCATCTATTCTCGAAGCGGAAGTACCGATATCCGCCATCAGTTCCATTTCTTCAAGACATCCTTCCCCATGAAACGTCCAATATTTGTACTCCTCATGGAATCCTGATGTTAAGTGTTTCTGTAAATCACTTTTATCCACCAACGCCCTATTTTTACACCAACAGCAGGGACAATACACGACATCACTATTTAACTTCTGTGGGTCTGCCAAGGTGTACTGTATGAATTGATTTATTCCATCTTTATATCGACTATCCCTCCATCTATCAATACGAGGAATATCGATCCATGATTTGTCAAGAACTATCCTCATAGATCTGTATGATATTAAGCATAATTAGGTAATGTTAATTTTTATTAGTAACGCATCAAATTAAAGGTTGCATGATATTAACTTTCTTCACGACATCAGGAAAATTTTAATTATAATAATCTCGGAGGAAAAATTACCAGAACATAAATTATGTGGGAGTAAAATCTAATGCTTATATTTGAAATAAGACAATTTAACGGCTGTCATAGGAAATGTACCTATCCCATTAGGAATATAGTAGTGTCTACAACTACCTTTATATACTTTAAGCGTATTTATTTCTTAAAAATTTCGGCAGCACCTACCCGCAGTTCTCCGAGTACACTGTGCGGATGTTATAATGCGTATCAATCATCGATAATAGATCGATTATAGATCGATACGTAAAACAACATACGCTTATTGTACACGGAGAACAATGCGGTACGTGTTACCGAAATTTTTAAGGAATAAAATGCATAAAGTATACAAAGATAGATGATACACTACTGTATTCCTAACCTGTACGAGAAGGGGACTCCTCCCCGGACAGATCTAATAATTATTGCATGTATATCATGCTCCTAACATAAATCACGTTATTCTCTTTAGTTGTAAAAAGTATTTTCACATCCTAAAATAGAATTGCGTGAGTTTATATCAGAAGAGATTCACATCCAACATTATTAGACGGGAAACTAGGGGTAACGACTTTCGATTCATAAATCATGATATATAACACAATAAAAATTGTAATTACCCACAAGAGAATAAAGTAACCAAAAAAGAATAAAGACCTAGAGAGTAAATTAGCAGCTGGTCAACTGTATCATATGAGGTTGGTTATCTGATAATTGTTCAAACTTTTCTCTCAGAATAGCGCTATCTCTGAACCAATTTAGAGATGAACTTTAGACAAAAATTATTTCACTAGTGATTGCACTTTAGACTAAAAACTGTCATGCTATATAACCACTTTATTACAGCATATGCTTAATTTTGTTTAAGTCTGTATGTTAAACTTTACAAATAAAATGAGATTCAACTAGATTACAGCTATTTGTAAATATCAGCCAGCTTGGCCGTTTTAGAACTAATTATGTATAATTTCTATACACCAAAATACGACAGCGACCAAAAATTACCGCTTGGATCTCCTGCAATGCAATCCAACAAAACGTAAGACTCACTTAGACCTCCTGCACTGCAATCCAAGAAATCAAATCTCAAATTAGTAAAAACAACAAAACCTAAAATTAGAAAAAAAATTAAAAAAATCAAAGGAATCATACGCTGACGGGTGAGGAGATGAGAGAGCTCAGGCGACCCCACTGTTCGAGTCGGCGCGGGGGCGGTGCGGCAGCGAAGTCCAAGGTCGACGGTGAGCTCGATCGGGGCCACGGGCGGTGGAGCCGAAGAGGATGAAGGGGAAGGTGATTACTGGTGAAATTAGAGAAGGCTTTTGATCAGAAACAAAATACCAAGCAAATTCCAAGAATTATCCCTTAATCCAGTAATTATTAAAAAATTCATATACAGTTGATTGTATAGTAAACGAAAGTGAAATTAGAGAAGAGCAGGGGAGGGGGGATTACTGGTGGGCAATCACAGCCGTCGCCGGTGACGGGAACAAACGCCGTCGCCGTCGATGGAGACGAAGAAGTATCGCTGACCTACGGTGGGCGGTGGAGTCGAAGAGGAGGAAGGGGAAGGTGATGACGCGGGCTAGGTCGGCCGCGAGATTGAGGTGTTCGCCGGCGGCGAGCGGCTGAGCTGAGAGAGTGGAAGTCGAGGGCGCGCGGCGGCGAGGAAATTAGGGTTCCTGTGGAAAAAAAAAATTCGTCAGCGAGGGCGTTATGTAGCAAACATCGCTGATGGGAAACCCGTCAGCGATGTTTGCATCCCGTCAGCGATGTTCACATCGCTGACGGGAATGAAAAAATGCTGACGGGAACATCGCCGACGGGAGTTCCCGTCAGCGATATAAACAACGCTGACGGGAATTTCCCATCAGCGATGTTCCCGTCAAGGAAACCCTAATTTCCACTAGTGCTTCATTCTAGAATTTAGCTACCATAGGCTATGTATAATCTGAAAAAATAAAAAATGACAAGATGAGTGTAGGCATCAAAAAATTACCGATAGGTCCCTACGAACAGCTCAGTGTTAAGGAACGACGATGAACGTCACTACCCGGTTCACAAGAGTTCAATTGACGTTGGTGAGCGCCTGAAGCGAATCGACGAGCTACGTGAGCCGATAGAATTTCAGAACAACGGGGATACGAACTGATCGGGAACCCCACGACCGCTACAAAAGAAGCAGCGCCCTTCGTGTCCCATTTGCCCCACTGATAATCCAACCATCGGGATCGACAGAGCTCTTCGTCAGAATTCCAACGCATCCGAAATCACTTAAATCCGAGTTGGGACGAAAAGTCAACGGCGGACAGTCTCGGACTGAACCGAGGCACCCGGCGGTGTCCCGGCGAGATCGAAACACCCGAGGGGTGTCTTGGAAAAACCAAGACACCCCAGGGGTGTCTCAAGTTTGTTACACGTCGAAACGCTTTTTGGGCAGCCCCTAGGGTCTCCTCTTGCCTATAAATAGGACCCTTAGGCCTCATTTTTCAAGATCTGGAATTTTGGAGGAGATAGGCGAAGCCCTACTGCAGCGACGAGTGATCGAGCCCTCTACAGCAAAGGAGACTTCCTCTTCATTCCCCCTTCTCTTTTCCCTTAGTGTTGCCCCTTGGCGGTGATACTAAGAAGAGCAAATATCTCGATTTATCCGAGATAGGAGCTTTGAGTTTCTAGATCTCACGCGGATCGACGAAACTCTGCCGGATTTTCCCGGAACGGATCTGATCGACCGGCGGTCCACGGATATCAACATCCCCGTCACAGGCAAAAGACCCACGCAAGCAAGGACCGATAAACGAGACTTGTGTTTATTTTCAAGAGAGTTGTAATCTTTATTTCTTTGTTATTTGATTCATTGTAACGACTGAAGTTCTAATGAAATCAATGATGAAGGCAACTTTTCCTGAAAACAAGCTGGTGACCACAGTGGGAGCCGCCGATCTCACTGCCGAGATCGTCGTGACGCAACCAGCCTACAAGATCCGGGTGAATGAAGAGATCGAATACGAGTTCGATCAGCAGAAGTTTAAATAGTACCTCTCTTCCTCCTCCTCCAGATCCGCCTCTCCGAATAGGCGTGGGAAGACTTCATCTCCCAAAAGGGCTCGCAGGATCTCTAGCTCAAAAACCCAAGATCTCGTCGCTGTTGCTACGCCCGCACCACGCAACGTCCCCGCGTCGTTCAGCGTGGTCGAGGCTGTAGATCCGGTTCTCCCGACCGCCACGAAGGTGATGGATGATGCTACTCTAACTCTGTCAAAGAGGGCCCGCCAAAGACGGCGTCAACGCCTCGCCCTACAACAAGCCAAAGCCGCTGAATCGATGGACGGGATCCGCTACAATGAGGATCTAAAGTCCAGGTACCGCCGAGAACAACAACGGCAAACAACCAACACCTCCTCCAAAACTGAAGCGAACGAATGGGTTCGTGTCAAGAGGAATCGCTCCACCCTCGAGGAGCGAATCAAGAAGCGTCGGGCGTTGCTCGCACATGCCCGACTCCTCCTAAAGAAAGAGGAGGAGATGCAGAAAGGAGAGGCGGTCAAAAAGCCGCCTACAAACAAGTTGGTGTGGGTACCCAAGTCGAAACCAGCACCTTCAACAAAGATGGGTGGAGTTATCACCCGAAATCTTCCAAAACCAGATGATGTTCCTCCTGTTTCGGCACCTTCAACGGAGCCAGGTAAGAACGGGGACCCTTCAAGATCCAGGGTTCCTTTGATAGGTCGCCTCGGTCCTTTACCGAAGAATCGAGGTAGAGTACCTATCAAGGAAAGACTGGGACCATTGAAAGGTCCCCAAGTTATAAATCAGACCGGGGGTCGAATTAATCCCCCCAAGAAAGACATCAAAGGGAAAACCCCTATCACCAACCGCATTGGGTTGCGAGTCGAAGTACAAGAGCCCGTTCAGTTTCTATGCTCACAAAAGCGTAAACTTGAACGGGCCACTTTTGAAAAAGCTAGAAAAGCATCGCATTCCCAAAGGGAAGCACACTCATCTGATGATGATGGTGTTACACCGGGGAACACATACCAACACTCTATAGGTTGCTCCAGTTATCAAACTGATGAGTTGTACTATAGAGCTGGGGGTATGGAAAAATCTCGAAAGAGATATGTGCAGGACATGGAGTCTCGCTGCCCGTGAGCCAACATAATCAAGGCAGTGCTATCAGAATGCTGCTGTGCTGAAACCCCAAGGAGAGTCTCGGTGTTCGAAAGAATTTCTAAGCCAAGGTATTTCCATAAGAAGAAATTCGTCCGCCAAGAAGACGAATATCTAAGAGTGTCGGCTAACATGGCCGGCAGGGTGGAATCAACCAGATATTTCAACCTGGATCAACTTGCCAAGGTATCCCGATGCATGACGCGGTTGCCACCGGGAACCAATGGCCGGAAGAATTACCAAAGAGTACAAAAGGGACTTTCTCTAGAAGAAGAGAAGTCGGATGCTGATTCAGATTCCTGCTCGGCCATAGCGTCTGATGACACGGCTTCGAGTGCGGGGCAACCTTATGAATCGCTTATGATTAGTGTTGAACAGGTAACTAAGATACTTGAAGAGGCCCTGGCTAAGCAGAAGGAGAGCTTCAAGTTCGAGATGGAGATGGACATGCAACGAATGAGAGAGATGCACGACCAACAAATTGCGGCGATGACAGTTCACCAAGGAGAGCCCAATCGACGCAATAATCAGAATCAAGAAGAGAATGACCGGGAAGGTGATAATGTCGATATCCCTCCTGTCAACAACGAAAATGGGGGTGGTCCCGCGGATGATAACGCAAAAGAGGACCACGTCACCTCTTCCCAAAGCCACTCAAAAGCAGATACGAGTGAGGACAAGAAGATGAAGGACTTGGAGAGCAAAATCAACGCGTTGATGAACGCTCAAGAAGTAAAGAGGTCCGGTATACCCTATCCCTACCCAAGGGAGTGGGAATCAATCCCATATCCGGTAAAGTTTAACTTGATTAACTTTACGGCGTTTGATGGAAAGGGTTCCCCTACCCAACACTTGATATATTTTAAGTCTTATCTAGGAATCATTTCTGGAAATGAGCCTCTCATGGTGCGGTCATTCGTCGGCACTCTTCGCGGAGTAGCCTTCGATTGGTATCGCCGTCTTAAGCCCGGAAGTATCAGCAGCTGGGATGACATGGAGGATATGTTCTTAACAAATTTCTTTGATGATGATACCGAAATTTCGATCGGCACGCTATTCGATGAAAAGCAGAAGAATGGCGAGACGGTCGAAAATTTCGTGAAAAGATTCCGAAATAAAGCAATGAATTGCAGGGATCTAGTCAGCGAGGATTTTATCCTCGAAACTTGCCACAACAATCTGACGTTGGACGTCCTCAAAGCCATGGGAATGGCGCCACCAAAGACCTGGAAGGACCTGAAGGTGCGGGGAGAAAGAGCCGAGCGATTCCTCAAAAGGAAGAAGGCTGAAAGAGGGCAAATCACAGGTAATGTTCCACAGCAAAACTTTTTCCCTAAGGGCAAAGGAAAGGCGCATGCAAATGCGGTGAACGCAAACCAAATATTTGAGGTGCAAGCACAGCCGCAACAGCAGCAACAGAAGGCGCCTCAACAATCAAGGTGGCAACAACAGCCCCAGAAGCAAAAGGCCGCGGAGCCGAAGTTCCCCAAGGTCTATTCATTCAAGGAGGATGAAGTTCCCGGTATTTTCAAATACCTCGTCGAGAACAACAAGATCAAGTTGCCTCCGATTCAGGATCAAGAAGATGCCAAGAGAGTCAACGATCCAAAGTACTGCGCATTCCACCGAGCGGTGCACCATCCTACCAAGGTATGCTACGCTCTTAAAGATAAGATTCAAGCCCTAATCGATGTTGGGGTTATCACTATGAAGCAGCCCAAGGAGAAGAATGTGGGTGCGAATACAGTATCCATCAGCTTCGGGTCTGTTCCTTCGAGCTGGTTTCAACATGAGCCAGTAATCAACGCAGCAGTGAAGACGGTGAATGATGATCCTCACAAGCAGCGCCAGAAAGGGCTCGTGCCGCACACAGCCCCGAACGGCGAGATTCTGTAGGTTCACCCGGACTTGATCACAGATGAACAATGGACTGCGACTCCTTCCAAGAAAAAGTCGAAAAGAAAGGGTAAATCCTGTCATGGAGCTTCTGCTATACAAGGGGTGGATGACGACAGAATTCCGACCTTCCCGCTCTCTGAAGACGAACAGGAGGCCTTCGCAACCCGAGGCGGGAACGAATATCACTACAAGTACCCGGATGCTTCCGAGCTATTAGGCACCAAAACCCCACCTTCCAAGACGTTGGCAGAACTGGGGATTGCAGCAACTCCCCCAACGCCTATAGCTATGGAGAAGATCCCGCAGAAGGAGAAAGGGAAAGAGCCTGTACGATAAGAAGCTCAAAACCCGAGGCAGTCTCGATTCAATCATCCGATTGGGAGAGACAAACCGGGAAATGCAAGCTCTCCACCCTATTTTGATATCATGGCGCAGTTGGCTAACATCCCAGCTCGGATAACCCTATACGAGTTGCTGCGTCTGTCAAAAGATACAAGGAAAGCATTACAGGAGGCCTTGAGCGATTCTGAAGCCTTCCTGACTCGGATCAAACCATCTCCTGAGGAACCGGAGTCGTTGGTTCAGCACTGCAATCTCGCGGCTCATCATTTTCCCTGCATCTCATTCACCAAAGAAGACATGCAGACAAAGAACTCAAAGCATGATAGGCCCTTGTATTTTACCGGGCACATTGGCTCCAGCATGGTCAACCGGATCCAAATCGATCCGGGTTCCGCTGTTAGCATCATACCATTCCGATTGATGCATCATCTCGGGATCCCGACTAGCAAATCAGCCTCCACTGGCACTACGATTTATGGATTCAACACCAGCGGGTCCAGACCCCTGGGGAAGATCCGAATCAAGTGCCAGATCGGGGATTTAAAGTCGGAAGTTACTTGCTATGTGATTGACTCGGAAACATCCTATAACTTACTGTTGGGTCGACCTTGGATCCACGGTAACCTTATAGCCCCGTCAACTCTGCATCAATGCCTCAAATATGTAGGCACAAATAATAAAGTTAAGACGGTGGTCGCGGATAAGCAACCGTTTAAGGGATTAGAGAATTATTTCACCGATTCCCTTTTATACAGTGCTGAATCCGATACTGAATCATCGGCCCAGGGAACGGACAGCGGTAATGAAGCTGATACCGAAACCGGGCTTGATTACGATGGTGGTTTTGTACTTAATGACATCATACCCATTGTAATCAATCTTGACGATGATAAATCATCAGAAAATAGTTGTAATTGACAACTCGCCGAAGAACTATCAATAAACGATGATTTAGAGTACTCGACAGGTCTCGATAATGTCACTAAAGAACTCTATGATAACCCTGATTTACATATGCCTCTTCAATCGTTTTGCATGACAAAAAAGCAGGTACACGACCCTTGCGGAACGACGCTTGTCATCCCCACGGGGATTAGGGGTGGAAAGGAGGTCGTCTACGGCAAAGGAAGAAAATCTCCGATACCCGACCACTTCTTGGAAGAGGAAGACGACGACGATAAACCTGCTCCACATCTATTCAGATATGATGCGAAAGCACGCAGTATGATGGAAAAGCAGGTATATGACTTCAAGCTCGGAGAGGGTCTTTACTTTGGTCGAGGTCCGCGAGTTCCACCTCGAATGGCCTATGTACCAAAAGGAAAACCCGATGATTATTATCGCCACAAAAAGGGCCTAGGATATGTCTCCTCATCCGACAATGAGTGTTGCTGGCAAATCATCGATCAGATTGCTAACAAGGCTAGAAAAGGATACTCTTCCGACTCTCCGGCTTGGGATTCCGACGCTAGTCTTGGCGAAATGTTTAAAAAGCTAATGTCGAACATGGTCACAGTTGATCCAATGACAATAGAAGAGGATGACCAGGTGCCAACATGGGAAGATCCGTGGGTTCATCACTTAAGCATGCAGTACGGTGATAGGTTCGAACAAAGAGAACCTCCTACCGAAGATCAAGTAGTCCAAGTGAATATGGGAAGCGAGGAAAATCCGAAGCCGATATTCATTAGCGACAGTCTCCTGCCTGAGGAGAAAGAAGAGTTAATCTCTCTTATCCGGGAGTACATCGATGTGTTCGCCTGGA
This sequence comes from Asparagus kiusianus, assembly GCA_022839385.1. NCBI lineage: Eukaryota > Viridiplantae > Streptophyta > Magnoliopsida > Asparagales > Asparagaceae > Asparagus > Asparagus kiusianus. The sequence goes on along the minus strand of BQKN01000071.1, from coordinate 1,090,539 downwards.
ATTATGAAGACATGCCAGGGCTCGATCTAAACGTAGCAGTGCATCGTCTCAACATTAAGCCGGATGTCAAACCTGTCAAACAACAACAAAGACGGTTTCGTCCGCAAATGATGGAGGCGATCGAAGCTGAAGTTAAAAAGCTTGTCGACTCGGGCTTCATTAGGGAAGAGCAACATCCAGAGTGGCTTGCCAATATTGTCCTGGTTCTTAAGAAGAACGGGAAGACCAGGATATGCATCGACTTTAGGGACCTCAATGCTGCTTGCCCAAAAGATGATTTTCCTCTTCCCATCACGGATGTTATCATCGACAACATGTGCGGGTTCGAGAGGATGTCCTTTATGGATGGTTTCTCTGGTTATAACCAGATAAAGATGCATCCAGATGATGAAAAGCATACTGCATTTAGAACGCCTCTCGGCGTATTCTGCTACACAGTCATGCCCTTCGGCTTGAAGAATACAGGTGCTACATATCAGCGAGCTATGTCGAAGATCTTTCAGGAGCATCTCCGAAAGACTGTCGAATGCTACGTAGATGACGTGGTCGTGAAAAGTCGTGATAAGAATGATCACATTAAGGACTTGAAGACCATGTTCGACTTGATGCGAGCTCATCAATTGAAGATGAATCCCACCAAGTCTTTCCTTGGAATGTCTAGTGGTAAATTCCTGGGATTCGTCGTCACCACCAAAGGTATTCACATTGACCCGGATAAAGTAAAGGCGATTAATGAATTACAACCGCCGAGAAACCTCAAAGAGCTCAGAGGACTACAAGGGCGATTGGCTTATATCCGTCGGTTTATCTCGAACCTTTCGGGAAAATATCAACCGTTCTCCAGACTCACAAAGAAGGGCGTATCATTCGTATGGGACGATGCTTGTCAAAAGGCATTTGAGAGTATTAAAGAGTATCTCTCAAAACCTCCCGTACTCATTGCACCGAAATCGGGCAAACCGTTCTTGATTTATGTCAAGGCGACGAGCCACTCATTAAGTGCATTGCTTGCACAAGATGACGATAACGGTCACGAGCAGGCGGTGTATTATTTAAGCCGAACCATGGTAGGTGCGGAATCTCGATATCCCAAGATTGAGAGAGAATGCCTCGCTCTAGTGTTCGCCATCCAGAAGATGCGGCATTACTTGGTTGGACAGACCATCTATGTCATCTCCAAAGTTAACCCAGTCCGAGTGTTCATGACTCAACCAGCTTCCATGAATTGGCGGTTAGCAAAATGGGCCTTACTCTTGTCCCAATACGATCTGCACTTCAAACAGCAGAAGTCAGTAAAAGGGCAGGCCATCTGTGATCTCCTAGCAGCTAATCCAACTACGAACACCGCCAAGATATATGATGACCTACCTGATGAAACCCACGAAGTCAACGCAACTTCGCACCAACAAGTGTGGCGTTTATACTTCGATGGTGCTTCCCGAGCGGCTCTCGTCATAGGTACCCCTGGATGTTCTAAGGTCTCCTCCGGAGTTGGAGTTGTCTTAGTTTCCCCAGGAAAACACGTGATGCCTCGAGCTTATTCATTAACCGAGCCATGCTCGAATAATGTGGCAGAGTATAACGCATTGATTATAGGGCTCAATTTCGCCAAGGAGCTGGGGGTTGAGTATCTCGAAGCTTTCGGTGATTCTCAACTGATAGTTAAACAAGTCTAAGGGGAATACGAAGTCCGAAGTCAGGATTTAATCCCATATCACAAGATGGCGGTGGAACTAGCGGAATCGTTTGAAGGATTCTTCATCGAGCACGTTCCGCGGTTACAGAACACCTACGCAGATGCGTTAGCGGCTTTAGCTGTATCTCTGGCACAACCTCCCGGAACAGAGCAGTTTGTTACGGTAAGAACTCACCAACTCTTAGTGCCGCTTTACGATGAAGATGGCAGGGAAGAAGAGGTCCAGGAGGTGCACACAACTCAGGCTGAGTTCGAACCCCGAGATTGACGTTTCCCCATCATCGACTACATCTTGCATGAAATCTTGCCAGAAGATGTGAAGGAGAGAGAGTCAATCAGACGAAGAGCTCCAAGATTCTACTATAATACGGAGAATCGAACGCTATATCGTAGGGGGTACGATGGGCTGCTAGCACGTTGCTTATCGACCAAAGAAGCTGAAGAAATGCTTAGAGAGGCGCATGAAGGAGAGTGTGGCGCACACCAACCTGGTCCCAAGCTTTACGACCGCATCAGAAGAATGGGATATTTTTGGCCTTTCATGATGAGCGATGCAATCATATACGCCCGAAAGTGTCACGCATGTCAAGTACACGCGAATTATATGCACCAACCTACGGAGCATCTACATCCTTCGGTTACGTCATGGCCGTTCGAGACTTGGGGAATGGACATTGTTGGTCCTATAAATCCCCCTTCGGTCAAAGGTGACCGGTTCATCCTGGTAATTACCGATTACTTCTCCAAATGGGCTGAAGCAGCTCCACTCAGAGAAGTTAAAGCGAGTAACATCATTGTATTCATCAAGCACCATATCATCTACAGGCATGGTGTTCCGAGACGAATCATACATGACAACGGTCCTCAATTTGTCAGCAACGCCTTCATAAGGTTCTGCGAAAAGTTCAAAATTCAGGACATCTCATCAACGGCTTACAATCCCACAGCAAATGGATTAGCTGAAGCCTTCAACAAGACTATCATAAAGCTCTTGTCAAAACTTGTGAAGAATAACAAACGGGATTGGGATGACAAGCTCGGCGCGGCTCTATGGGCCTATCGTACCACGGTGCGTACACCGACCGGCGTAACCCCATATTCATTGGTGTACGGATGTGAAGCCGTTCTTCCTTTGGAAATCCAAATTCCATCTCTTCGGATCGCTCTTGCAACCCAGATGACGACCGAAGAACAACATCAGAAGCGCCTCGAAGAACTCGAGATGCTCGATGAAAAACGCCTGGAAGCTCAACAGCATATTGAGTTTTATCAAGCCAGAATTTCTCGAGCCTTCGACAAAAAGGTTCGACAAAGGAGTTTTAAGGAAGGGGATTTGGTCTTGACTGAAAGACGTCCTATGATCCTTAACTCCAAGAAGAAAGGCAAGTTTGAACCCAAATGGGAAGGACCGTTCGTAGTAGAAACAGTTTACTCGAACGACGCATATCGCCTAGTCACCAAAGATGGTGACCGGCTTATGATGCCAATAAATGGCAAATTCCTAAAAAGATACTATCCTTAGTATCTTCAGAAAATTTTGATGTACCGGGAAGTTCCCGGAAGAATACCGCATTGGGATATTCTTAGGGATAACCCGGTCGCCGTAAGAGAGATGAACAAGAAATCCACATTCGAATTCCGAATGTTCTTGTTTGTCAGACTCTAACTCTCATGAGATGAGATCTAATCATTCGATGGATTAATCTTCCCTCACAAAACTTTCAGTGGTGTTTGACGATTCATAGTCTCCACCACACAATTCCCACTTGGTCAAACCTTCCTACAGTTAGGACCAAAACCAAAATCTCCTCTCGATTCCCCCAATGAACAAGAGGTCCACTTTCAAATCGAGTGATCAAACCTTCCTACAGTTAGGATCATCTCAAATCCCCACTTGGTCAAACCTTCCTACAGTTAGGACCAAAGCCAAATTCCCCTCTCGATTCCTCCAATGAACGAGAGGTCCACAAATCGAGCGATCAAACCTTCTTACGGTTGTGATCGTTCTCACACAATTCCCACTTGGTCAAACCTTCCTACAGTTAGGACCAAAGCCAAATTCCCCTCTCGATTCCTCCAACGAACGAGAGGTCCACAAATCGAGTGATCAAACCTTCTTACGGTTGTGATCGTTCTTACACAATTCCCACTTGGTCAAACTTTCCTACAGTTAGGACCAAAGCCAAATTCCCCTCTCGATTCCTCCAATGAACGAGAGGTCCACAAATCGAGCGATCAAACCTTCTTACGGTTGTGATCGTTCTCACACAATTCCCACTTGGTCAAACCTTCCTACAGTTAGGACCAAAGCCAAATTCCCCTCTCGATTCCTCTAATGAACGAGAGGTCCACAAATCGAGCGATCAAACCTTCTTACGGTTGTGATCGTTCTCAAACTTTCCACTCAGTCAAACCTTCCTACAGTTAGGACTAAAGCCAAATTCCCCTCTCGATTCCTCCCAGGAACGAGAGGTTCATTTTCAATCCGGACAACCAAACCTATAAAAGTTAGGGTTGTTCCCCACTCTCACTTAGTCAAGCTTACCATGGCCAAGACTAAGACTGAATCATTCCTTTTTGATAAACGAAAAGTTGCCTTTGCTTCTTTTTCCACCAAACCTATAAAAGTTAGGGTAGAAATTGAGCTTCTTCAGATTCAAATGACCAAACCTATAAAAGTTAGGGTCGTTTGAACCTTTCGATTCTCGGAGTGGAAATCCCACTCCTAGTTTCATCCTTTCGGATCCTGGGGGTGGAGATCCCACCCCGAGTTTCCTTTCCTGCTGAAGATAGAATATAAAATTCTTCCTCTTCAGAGTTAAATGACCAATCCTATAAAAGTTAGGGTCGTTTGAACTTTTCGATTCTCGGAGTGGAGATCCCACCCCTAGTTTCGTCCTTTCGGATTCTGGGGGTGGGGATCCCACCTTGAGTTTCCTTTCCAGCTGGAGATAGAATATAAAATTCTTCCTCTTCAGCACTGGGAGATAGAATATAAAATTCTTCCTCTCTCAGTTTGTCTTTGAAAAGACGCAACCCCAAACTTCCAGTCCGTGCACTTTGTGCACGGGGCGGTGCGGGGTACCCTTCGACATCACAACACAAAGTCTCAAAGAGTTCACTCTCTTAGCACAACGTTACGTGCGGAACGGATCTAGACAATTCGCATGCTAGCCCGATTCAAACGGTAATCGGTAAAGGCACATCAAACCCGTTGAAGGTTGGGGGTTTGCCAAAAACCCCAAAGCCTATACCTAACACGTATAGCCGGTTTAGTCTTTTACCGATTAAAGAAGACACCAGAGTCTAAACCTGGGGAATTTTATCCCGAAGCCTAAGAAGGGATAAGTCATCGCCTAATACACGGTGCGGGGTGCCCTTTTCCCTATAAGAAATGGTGAAGTTTATGTATTCAAAGTCATAGCATTGAGGGCTGGGGGTGTACCAAAAATCCTGTGAAAGAAGCAAATGCGGAGTCTCTAGTAATAGATCAAGCCAAAAGCATACAACAATAAGTTCGTTAGCCCGAAGGCAACTAACGGCTAAGAACATGAGACTCTAAACTAGAGAGCCTGTCCATGTAGCCCTGCTCAAGTTCTGCCTGCAGGCTAGCTCGGACAGAGTCTTCGGAACTGCTTAAGACCTCTGCGGCTTCATTTTGCAGCTTCATCAATCCCTCCTGTGTTGATCCTAGCTTATCAAGCGTCCATTCACGAGAACGCTCTAATCCAGTCAGGTCCTCGGCGATAAGAGTAGCGGACTCCTCGGCACGCCCCAATACATCTGAGGACTTGAATTGGCTAAGCAAAACAAGTCCGTAACCTTAACCCCCGCGAGAGGGGTATCGGTTCTTCCTTCATGACCCGCGAAGAGGTCAATCAGGGATACAGAAAATATAAATTCTCACCCCCGAAGAAAGAGGCCGCGGGAGCCTCCTCCTCGCTGTGCTGCGAATGGGAGCGACTCCTGGAAGGTCGAGGGCGATGAGGAAACATCGCAAATCTGCAGTGAAAAAAAAACAGTACATCAGGTACAATATGAATTCACGAAATATTGAAAAAAGGAAAATTAAGCACTTGAACTTAAAGTCCTATTAATAAATAGGATTTTATAGTTAAAGTCTAATTAAACCTACAAATTTCGTGCACGCAAACAATATTTGTCGTTTTCGCGGTGAATTTTGGTGAAATACCCAAAATACCCCTCGTGTTCAAGGCCAAATTCAGGTCAAGGACACACGTGATTCGGGTCATGATCATCACATTCGATCATCTAGCACCCCGGTATCCCAAAATTTTGGCTGAATCTTGCAAATAAGCCCTTTCGCAGAATTTAGCCAATTTTGCATAAAAGCCCCTCCACAAAATTTGGGTTTAGTCTCCGCATGCCTTGGCCAAAAAATTTGATCACGAGTTTGTGGTCCAAACTCCTTGGATTTCAGCCTTAAATTCGCTGCCCTTTTGCAAATAAGCCCCTCTAAAACATTTATGGGCTGTTTTGCAAATAAACCCCTCAAACAACTCTTTGATCCTCTTGCATAAAGCACCCCTCACAATTTTTCATCAAATGGACATGAATCCAGACCCCAAAATTTCAGTTCCATTTTTGCATAAAAGCCCCCACGAATTTCAGTTCCTATCTTGCAAATAAGCCCTCCAAAATCCGGCCATATTGCCTCTTTTGCACAAAACCCCCCAAAACATTGTGCATACATAACCCCTTATCTACTACAAGAGTAAAAATGCAATCTTTATCAAAAAATGAGAGGATTGTGAAGGGGAACTTACCCAAATCAAGAGGTTTAAGAACCCTAATTCCAAGGGGCAAGATTCGAGCTTGGGGATGTAGGAAGAAACCCTAATTGGAGGAGATGAATTTCGGCCAATGGGTGCCCACCAAAATCCAAGTTTTCTTATGGGTTGAAAGCTCTTGAAAGAAAAAAATGATAGAGGTTTGGAGGAAGAAGAAAGGGGAGAAGAAGAATCTCTTTTGAATTTTGAATTGAAGGGGGAGAAATAAGACAAAACAAGAAAAGGACAAATGACAAGAGGGGGGGACCGCGGAGCCAAAGACACCCCTAGGGGTGTCTCGGCAAAACCGAGACACCCCAAGGGTGTCTCGGCCTTGCCGAGGCACCCCGGGGGTGTTTTGACCCGGTTTTGACCCCCGAACATTCTTTTTACCCCCCCGATTTTTTTGGGAACGCCGATTCTTCGCCGATTGTTGGATATGTTGATGATTTCCAAAAGTCAACTTTCGACGATTTGAAACCCTAGGGTAAACGCCGGTCAACGCGTAACCCCAGGTCAACGCGTAATCCCAGGTCAACGCCGGTCAGCGTGTTGCGACAAAAGTCAACACGTTGCGACGAAGGTCGACGCCATTCAGCGCGTTGCGATGAAAGTCAACGTGTTATGAGGAAAGTCAACGCACTACGACAAAAGTCAACACGTTGCGATGAAAGTCAACGTTTGACGATTCAAAACCCTTGGGTCAACGCCGGTCAACGCGTGACCCTAGGTCGACGCTGTCCAATGCGTCGCGACAAAAAGAAACCCTAGGGTCAACGTCGGTCAACGCGTAGCCCTAGGTCAACGCCGTTTTACGCGTTGCGACGAAAAGTCAACCTTTGACGATTCGAAACCCTCGGGTAAACGCCGGTCAACGCCGATCAGCACGTTGCAACAAAAGTCAACGCACGGCGGTTCCAAACCCTCGGGTAAACGCCGGTCAACGCGTGACCCCAGGTCAACGCCATTCAGCGCGTTGCGATGAAAAGTCAACACACAGTGATCCGAAACCCCAAGTCAACACGATGTGACAGGGATAGTAAGTTCAAAAGTCAACCCAATGACACGAGCCAAACTCAACTCACCAGTTGTAGACTCGAGACTCCGACGACGGCCAGGCGATAAACACAACGCCGGAAAAACTTCGGTTATTCATCAAAGCATCGGATAAACCGAAAATCGAAGGAGCCGAGAGTTGAAGCTAACCACAGGTCCTTTATGCCGACTAAAGGCTGGACCAATCATATCCAAAGTATTCCGGTCTCTTCTATAAAAGAAACGAGTCCGGAACACTTTGGAGGGGGTATCTGTAGGCATCAAAAAATTACCGATAGGTCCCTACGAACAGCTCAGTGTTAAGGAACGGCGATGAACGTCACTACCCGGTTCACAAGAGTTTAATTGACATCGGTGAGCGCCTGAAGCGAATCGATGAGCTACGTGAGCCGATAGAATTTCAGAACAACGGGGATACGGACTGATCGGGAACCCCACGACCACTGCAAAAGAAGCAGCGCCCTTCGTGTCCTGTTCGCCCCACTGATAATCCAACCATCGGGATCGACAGAGCTCTTCGTCAGAATTCCAACGCATCCGAAATCACTTAAATCCGAGTTGGGACGAAAAGTCAACGGCGGACAGTCTCGGACTGAACCGAGGCATCCGGCGGTGTCCCGGCAAGATCGAAACACCCGAGGGGTGTCTTGGCAAAACCAAGACACCCCAGGGGTGTCTCGGCCAAGCCGAGACACCCCAGAGGTGTCTCGGCCACACCGAGACACCCCGGAGGGCGTCTCAAGTTTGTTACACGTCGAAACGCTTTTTGGGCAGCCCCTAGGGTCTCCTCTTGCCTATAAATAGGACCCTTGGGCCTCATTTTTCAAGATCTGGAATTTTTGAGGAGATAGGCGAAGCCCTGCTGCAGCGACGAGTGATCGAGCCCTCTACAGCAAAGGAGACTTCCTCTTCATTCCCCCTTCTCTTTTCCCTTAGTGTTGCCCCTTGGCGGTGATACTAAGAAGAGCAAATATCTCGATTTATCCGAGATAGGAGCTTTGAGTTTCTAGATCTTACGCGGATCGACAAAACTCTGCCGGATTTTCCCGGAACGGATCTGATCGACCGGCGGTCCACGGATATCAACATCCCCGTCACAGTCAAAAGACCCACGCAAGCAAGGACCGATAAACGGGACTTGTATTTATTTTCAAGAGAGTTGTAATCTTTATTTCTTTGTTATTTGATTCATTGTAACGACTGAAGTTCTAATGAAATCAATGATGAAGGCAACTTTTCCTGAAAACAATGAGCTAAAGCCTTGTGAGAACTGCTGGAATAGTAATAATAATTTGCCCTTGAACATCCAATACAAATTATGTAATAATATTGTAATGTTAATAAATTTAATTGTTGCACATAATTTGGGTATTATTTATATAATTGTTATATATATCCTTAGAAGTTATTTTGTTAGATCATGCACTGTGATGGTCACTTGCTTGGAGATATGATTTAACTTAGAAATTTCTTAAATTTGTGTTTAACCTATAACTAGTAAATGATATCTTTGTTATAACAGGTTATTATGCATGACACCGATATATGAGATATGGTGGTGGGTCTCAACCATCGGGAATGAAGATTCTCCGGGTGTATGTCATAAGCACGTATTATGATGTGTGTAGCACTAGACCGTATTTGAATTCTCTAGGATGAGTCACCTAAGAGATAGAGAATTCAAATTGTTACATGGTCCCTTTGACTTGATGATATTGTTATTTTCGATTTGATAATTTAGTATGATTTGATGCGATGGTTAAGCTTGTTTAGCAAGCTACACAACCTGAAACATTGTGTTGCTAAATTTCATTTAGAAAAATGATGGATGTCTAGATAAGATCTAGTATGCTCATTATGATGAGTTAATTTATTATGCAGTCCCATGAAGCTATTAAATTCCTGCCGGCAGGTGGTTTTGAAAATATTTTTAGAAAATTTACTTTCTTATAAAAATAAAATATTTTGATGTTTCAAAATGATTATAAAAATAGGAATTGAAAATTTAGGCATGAGAAAATAGGTGAGTTGTCCTGCTTAAAAGAGTTGCCTAAAATAAATGATACTGGGAGGGAGTGAATATAAGATATTATTTATTAATAATTAATCTCATATTATGGAAGAGCTTTTATGAACAGTTGGTTGGATAGGGATTTGATTATTAAATTAAAATTATTAATTTAATTAATAATTGGTTCTCGATATGGTACCCAATTGGTCTCGCTAATGTCATTAGAAGAGGTATACATGCAATGCAATTCTATTTCTATGCTTAATTGTTATGGATAAAGTTTTTGAACAAATCTATTTCTATCCTTAATTGTTATGGATAATGTTTTTAAACAAATCTATTCTATCTTTAATTGTAATGGATAGAGTTCTAAATAATTATGAATTGTTTAAAGTTAAAATCTCTAAGACTAGTGTAATTCTATAAATAGGGTTCATATGTAGCCTTATGAGAAGAGATTAAAAAAAGAGATTGAAAATCTTATGAAGATAATATGAAGAAATAGATTTTTGAGAACCTATCTGATGCCACAAAGGATAGGGTTTGTTAAAATTTATTATCTAGTTATACCTCGCATAAGGATGCCAAGTATTTTATGTATAATGGGACCACTAGACTAAAATCGGTAGGGTCACCTGTTTTATATAAAATACCTGGATTGATGCGTTAACACTTCATTGATGTCTTGGGGTGCTCGCTAAAATAGTAGGACACATCTTACATCAAAGACCAAAATTTAAAGGAAAATCGTTAATTGTTAATGATTGAATAGATGATTCTACCTTGTTTAATTATATTCGATCTTGAAAAACTGGAGGTTTATAATTAAACTTGGATTCCCTGGTCACATTTAAATAAATAAGAGAAATGTTAAATGTGAAATCATTACTTAAAATATCCCTGCAATGATTGTGCAATAATAAAATAATAACTTGCAATATTTGTGTTATTATATTCTGCTTATACATGATGACTAAATTTTGTCATTTTTTGATATGTTATTGAATGATTATAAATTAGATAGCCTGAACTATTGGATTGGAAAAGAAATCTATTTAATTTTCTAATGCTGAATTTTTTGACCTATGATTGTCTAAGGTGACATACCTGCTAAAACCAGATGTAACTGATGATAAAAATCATCAGTCATAATCCTGCTTAAAGATAATAATGATAAAAGTAATGTTCATAAGATGAACATTGATATATATTTTCATAAGATGTTTTGATATATATTGACAAATTAGATTTGTTGGAAGTTAAGATCGAAATCAAACGTTGATGTGATATTTACTTTCTAATCGCACCCCTGGTTCAATTTAACTAACACTATATTAGAATTGTATAACTTGTTAAAGAAAAAGTGAAAAGAATATTATTAAGCAGGTTAAATCCATAATGATGGATATCGAACTGGATTGTCCAGTATTAAGAAAAGAAAATTTTCTTAAGAGGGAAATCTAAAAAGTAAAATATGTTTCTAAACATGAAGCGGAAATTTAAATAATGAAAGTCATTAGAAAAGAAAATTGTAAAGGTTGCATTATGTCACTTAATAAAGAAATATCTTTTGAAGACAGTTCACCCATTGATTAGTAGAGTCTACTAATGTGATTGATTTTTATATATGATGTATTCATTCTAGTTTATCTTTACATACTTACAAATTTGTTGTAAGAGTACATGAAAAGATTAACTTTGACAATGAAAATAAAAGCCCTAGTTTCAGCATTGTAAATAAAAAAATAATAATAAGAAATTTGTTTCTGTTTTGAGTGAAGTGCATGAAATGAAACTTAAAGATTGTCTTAATGTTTCTTAAAGTTAGAAGAAATTTGATTTCCATTTTCTAAATTTTATAGTAGTGATTTTCTATTTTCTTGTAAAATGGAATTTCTATTAAAAGTTTAGAAATTACTTTGTTGATAATTATGAAATTAAAACCGTTTATTTTTCATGATTGCCACCCTTAACTCTTATGTAATGTTATTGGAATTGATAAATCTCTTAAAATATAGATTGGATCAAGGTAATCCAACTTATCTTTGGCACAAAAAATACAAGGTCATGTTAATGTTGATAAGATCAATAAAATGATAAAGGATAGTCCTTTGAATTTTCTAAATTAGAATATTTCTCAACTTGTAAATATTGTCTAAGAGACATATGACCAAACTATTTTTCTAAAATAGTGCTAAAGCTCTTGCGCACTCTTGACTTCATACATTCAGATGTATATGATCATTTAAATGTTAAAACAATAGTTAAATATTCTTATTTTATAGCATTCATATATGATGCAATTATATATTGATGTATTTATACGATTGCATCATAAATCAGAATGTTATTGAAGTTAAAGAGGAGTTTGATAAAAATATCAAAGTCATCTGATTTGATCCAGATGGTAAGTTCCTATTCTTAGGAGTTTAAGAGATTTATGAACAAAATGGAATTGTTACTACTTTGACATCTACTAATTTATCACTCCTAATTATTTGTCTGAAAGATGGAGCTAAACCTTATTCGATATGGTTAGGTTTATACTGGGCATTTACCTGTTCTTATTTTCTAATAGGTTATGCATTAGGGATTGTATATTATTTGTTATGTAGAATTACTGCCAAATCTTTTTCATTCACTCCATATTAGACATGGATATAAAAAAAATTATGTGTATGACGCTTGAAGATCTGGAGTTATCATATTCTCATGAGAGAATAAAATATGGACAAAATGGGAGTCTAAGATAAATAACATCCTACTGGGGTAGGTTATCCTAAAGAAAGTACTAGGTATTATATTGATAATCCTAGTGTATTTTTTAGATAATAGTTATCATTAGAAATGTGTTCTTATATAAAATCAAGTTTGTTGAGCAAGGATTGATATAACTCTAGAAGAAAATTTATTTTCTTTAATGGGAGAGTTATTTAATCCAGTGGGAGAAACTTCAAATGAGTTGAAGATTCTATAAATTCAGTAGGAGCTTCAAGTAATAAAGTAAATAGAGATTTACTTACTTAATTTATTGTTGAATACACTGATTATAATTAGGAGATCAAATAGGATTTTCACCCACCTGTATAGTACAGTAACCTTGTTAAAATATATTTGATGAAAAGTAACAAGGAGAATAAAAATCCTAAAACTTACACAAAAGTCATGTTGGACATGATTTCATGTAAGAGAGCTGATGTCACATTTGATGACAAATGGTTATTAATTGTTGAAGAATCTTTTCCACTAGTTGTAATATTATAGTTCATAAGGATCCATTTAGCCATTTCAACCTGTTATGAATATAAGATATCAATAAATGGATTTTAAAATAACCTTCTTGAATGGATATCTTTAAGAAGATATTTACATATTATAGAATCAAGTATGTAAAATTCAAGAAGATAAATTTGATTAATTGAATCAATTAAAGTTATGAACTTAATCAATCAAACATTCATTTTGATGAAATGTTTAAGGAAATTGATTTTAATCATATCCTTAAAAAGAAATAATGTGTGTATAAGGAACAATAAAGTAAGTCCATTATATTCCTATCATTGCATGTTCATGACATATTGCTCATTAAGAATGATATTTTAATGTTATGAGTAAAAGTAAGATTTAGTTCTTTATGAAGGATTTTCTTTTGACATTCTATATCGTCGATCTTAAACTCTATTGTTTTTAGTAAAAGTTGCCTTCATTGTCGAACTCATTATAATAAAGTTTGATTACAAAGAATTCGAAATATTCAATAAGAAAAAGAATGAAAGATTACAACTTTTCGAAAATAACGCAAGATCCGTTCGTCGTCTCTTGCTTACGTGGGTCTTTAGCCGGTGACGGGGACGTCGATATCCATGGACTACCTGACAATCAGATCAGATGCAGAACTCCGTTGATTCGCGAAGGAATCTAGAAGCAGAAGCGCTTATCTCGGCAACAGCGAGATAATTGCTCTTCTTAGGATTACCGCAACGGGATAATCCTAAGGAACGAACGTGGGTGAATGCAGATCTGACGAATCTCTCTCTCGTGTTGAAGAAATTGATCACTCTTCGGTCCGCCAGAGCTTCGCCAATTCTCTAAAATTCCAGATCTGAAAAAAATAAGGACCCGGGACTGTATTTATAGGCTCCAGGGGGTTTCGGGCGGTTAAAACCGTGTAAAAGGCCATTTCTGCGTTGGAGACACCCCAGGGTGTCTCAACCTGGGCCGAGACACCCTAGGGTGTCTCGGCCTTGGCGGAGACACCACGAGGTGTCTCTCCTAAGGTTGAGACTTCTTTTGACTTCTTGATCGTTTTTCTCCGTAATTTCTTCGTCCGAACTCGGATTTGAGTGATCCAAAGTGTGCTGGAAAGCCGGCGAGGTGATCTACAAACCCTAATGATTGGATCATCTGTAGAATAAATGAGACATGAGGGGCGTTGCGCCTTTTATAAGCGTCACGGGGCTCCCGATCAGTCCGTATCTTCGTTATTCTGAAATTCCGTTGCTTCGCGTATTCCGTCGATTCACTTCAACCGTTCGTCGACATCGATTAAGCCTCTGTGACTTGGATAGTGACGTTCATCATCTTCCCTTAATGCTGAGCTGTTCGTGGAGACCTATAGGTAATTTTCGATGCCCACAGATACCCCCTCCAAAGCGTTCCAGACTCGTTTCTTTTATAGAAGAGGCTAGAATACTTTGGATGTGATTGGTCCAGCCTTCGATCGGCATAAGGGACCTGTAGTTAGCTTCGATTCTTGACTCCTTCGACTTTTAATTTATTCGATGCTTTGATGAATAGCTGAAGTTCTTTTGGCACTGCGTTTATCGGCTGGCCCTCATCGAAGTCTTAAATCTAAAACTGATGGGTTGAGTTTGGCTCACATCGTCGAGTTGACTTTGAACTGACTATCTCCGTTATGATATATTGATTCACGTTGACTTTTTAATCGCAACGCATTGATCAGCGTTGACCTAGGGTTACGCGTTGACCGGCGTTACCCTTAGGGTTTTGATCGTCGCACGTCAACTTTTTGATCGCAACGCGTTGACAAGCGTTGACCTAGGGTTACGCGTTGACCGGCGTTGACCCTAGGGTTTTGAACGTCACATATCGACTTTTTAATCGCAACGTGTTGACCAGCATTGACCTAGGGTTACGCGTTGATCGGCGTTACCCTTAGGGTTTTGATCGTCGCACGTCAACTTTTTTATCACAACGCGTTGACTGGCGTTGACTGGCGTTGACTGGCGTTGACCTAGGATTACACGTTGACCGGCGTTACCCTTAGGGTTTTGATCGTCCCACGTTAACTTTTTGATCGCAACGCGTTGACCGGTGTTGACCTAGGGTTACGCGTTGACCGGCGTTGACGCTAGGGTTTTGAACGTCGCATGTTGACTTTTTGATCGCAACGCGTTGACCGGCGTTAACCTAGGGTTACGCGTTGACCGACGTTGACCCTAGGATTTTGAACGTCGTACGTTGACTTTTTGATCGCAACGCGTTGATCGGCGTTGACTTAGGGTTACGCGTTGACCGGCGTTGACCCTAGGGTTTTGAACGTCGCACGTTGACTTTTTGATCGCAACGCGTTGACCGACGTTGACCTATGGTTACGCATTGACCGGCATTGACCCTAGGGTTTTGAACGTCGCACGTTGACTTTTTGATCGCAACGCGTTGACCGGCGTTGACCCTAGGGTTTTGAACGTCGCACGTTGACTTTTTGATCGCAACGCGTTGACTGGCGTTGACCTAGGGTTACGCGTTGACCGGCATTGACCCCAGGGTTTTGAATTATCCGGCGTTGATTAGTGTGGATTTTGTCGAAACATCCCACAACCGGTGAAAAATGGGCGAACTCGGGCATAAAAAGGGCATATATAGGCATATGGGGATCAACCGTGACCCGAGACACCCTAGGGTGTCTCGGTTCAAAAACCGAGACATCCTCCCCCTTTTTTTTTCTTTTTTTGTTTGTTTGTTTCCCCTTTTGTTTTCCCCCTCTTTCCAAAATTTCAAAATAAGAATCCCTTCCCTCTTAAACTCCTTCTTCCTTCTCTCATCCATTTACCATTGTTCCTCTTCATTAAGAACTCCAAAACCCATTAACCCCTCCTCTTAAAATTTGGATTTTTGTGTTCACCCATTGGCCGAAAATCTTCCTCTCAATCTAGGGTTTCTTTCTTCATCTTCAAGCTCAAGTCTTGATTCTTGGAGTTGGGTTTTCAAGCCTCTTGATTTGGGTAAGTTTCTCCTCAAAAACTCTCTTATTTTGATAAAGATTGGAACTTTATGCTTGTAATGAGGGTATGCCACGAATTTGTATGCAAAGATCATAGCTTTTGTTCTCCTAAGTTGGGTTTTGTGAAAAAGATAGGAGTTTGATGATGGGTTGGTATATGCACAAAGTTTTTGGGGGGTTTTATGCAAGAAATATAACATGGTAGAAATTTGAAGGGTTTTTTATGCAAAATAGGGCTGAAATTTGTAGGGGTCTTTATGCAAAATGGGACTGAAATTTTGAGGCTTGGATTTTAGACCCACTTGGCCACAACTTTGAGGGGTGTTTCATGCAAAAAGACCACAAATTATTGAGGGTTTTATATGTAAATATGGGGCCGAAATCTTTTGGGGGCTTATTTGCAAAATTGGCCTGAGAATTGAGGTGGTGTTCATGTAATAAAGGACTGAAATTAGGATTTGGATTGCATGTCCATTTGGTCGAAGATTTGAGGGGTGCTTTATGCTAGAGGACCAAAAGTTGTTGAGGGGTTTATTTGCAAAATTGCCCAAAATTTGTTGAAGGGTATTTTTGCAAAAAAGACTAAAATTTTAGGGCTGAAATTTTCAAAGTTTAGACCATAAAACCATGACCAAAGTTGTGAGAAGGGTATGTGGTCATTAAACCGAAATTTGTGAAGGGGTCTATATGTAAAATTGGCTAAGTTTTTACAAAAGGGTTCATTTGTAAAATTAACCAAAATTGTGGGGTATCGGGGGTGTTAGATGAACAAATATGATGATCATAATTCCACTCGGGCATGTCCTTGACTATAATGTAGCCTTGAACACGAGGGGTATTTTGGGTATTTCACCAAAATTTGTCGTGAGGGTTTATACCGTAATACGAACTCACGGCTTTACATGTACGAAATTCATAGGTTTAATTAGACCTCAACCATAAAATCTTATTGATTTCAGTTAAGGTTCTTAATTTTCCTTTTAAATATCGTACATTCAGATTTATTATTGTATCTGATCCGTTGATTTTTTTTACTGCAGATTCTCCATGTCTCCGCACTGATCCCGATTTCATAGGAGTCGATCCCTTTCCCAGCATAGCGGGAGGGAGGCTCCCGCAGCATCTTCTTCAGCGGCATCTGCTTTCAGGGGTGAGCACTTATGCTTTACATATCCCCGATTGATCCCTTTGCGGGTCATTCGGGAAGAACCGACATCCTCCTTCGTGGGGATCGAGGTTTCAGGCAATTTGTGGCTCTATTGTATCCTCGCTTGGCCCCTTCGCGGGTCATTTGGGAAGAACCGACATCCTCCTTCGCGGGGGTCGAGGTTTCGGGAAGCTCGTGGTTCTGTTATATCCTTGCTTGGCCCCTTCGCGGGTCATTCGGGAAGAACCGACATCCTCCTTCGTGGGGGTCGAGGTTTCGGACCTTTTTTGCTTGGCCAATTCAAGTCTTCCGGTATATTGGGGCGATTTTGTGTTGTCTTACACCTTGTAGGTCGGTATATGTTACCACGTTATTTACGTGATGACGCATACCGTTCTTCTAGTGTGTGACACTCAAAATTGTCTCCCCACTTACCCCCGTGGATGACTTATTTTTGCTTTCTTGTGAGATGGATTTAATCCTTGCATAATTCATGGATAATTGTCTGACTTTACTCTTGTTTTTGTTGCAGTCGAGTTCTTTGCGGCCAGTCTTCCTCCTCATGCTGCTACTGGTTGTAGTGGGGAGGTTTTCTCCTCTGTTGCCGTCAGGCAGGCCATTGATCCCTTCCTCGGTTTGATGGGAATCGTTCCGATGAATCCCGCCGTTTGATACGAGAAGGGGGACCTTATTCCTTATGCCTGCTGATCACAGATGCTTCTTTCACCGCTGACTCCATTTCTACTCAGGCTTTAGAGAAGCCTAATTATCTGTTTGGAGATTCTGTTAAAGATCCGGCCAGGTTGAGTCTGGATGATGAGCATTGGCTGAATAATGACGAGGGAACTCTTCTTTATATCCCTTCCATTCCCCGTCAGCACTCTTTTACTCGTTTGGAGGGGCAGGCCGTAGGGCGTCAAATGTCATGGAGTCTTACAGAAGATCACGACCGGGTTCACTGTGGATACATTTCCTCTCATAAGACTCCAGGCTCTAACGGGCATCATTATATCCGCAGGCTTCGACCGGGGATCCTGGGTCTTGATACTGCACCCCCAGGCGAGATGTCAGCAGCTGCTCCTACTGTGAAGAACCGCCTAGCTACACTTGGGAGGAAGTTACCTCCATCAGAGTTCAGGTGTTTTGGTTGGGCTTACTCGCCGCCCAAGGGATGGTGGGCCCATATGACCGGTCATGTCTTAGGGTGTTGGGAGAGAGATCTGAAGAGCAGTGGGTTGTATGCCCCTATACGAGCCACTATGTACGGATTCCCAGTCAGTTGCCGTCACTTCTTGGCATTGTTGGAGACATATATCCCTGATAGCAACACTTTCCTAACCAGCGATGGAGAGTTAGGGCTGGCTTTACACGAGATGCACCATGTTTCTGGCCTTCCCATGGGGGACTGTCCGTACCAGGAGTATTTTCCTTCGAGCCTGCAGTTAGAGTGGTTGAAGAAGGATACTCCCGATATGTATGATACTCTTTGGGACCTCACATGCCATTACTATACTTCTCTAATCAAGGTTACTCCTCGAGCGAAGAGGAAGAGGCAGATTAGCTTAAAGCAATTTGCTGTTTATTTATTCCAGAATTTGGAGGGTAATTCGGGTGAGCCCATTCGTGAATTAGATGTTTTAACACCTTCCGCCGCTAACGAGTTGATGGAAAAGGCCGAAGCTTGTTCCTACACGACCGCCGGTGCCGAGGGAGCTTTTCCTGCTGGGACGAAGTTCCGAACATTCCTTTGTCATGCACAGAAGTCCATTGAGCCCAGGACCTTGCTTGCAGGCTATCTTGCCCTCTGGTTGAAGAAGTGCATCGTTCCATATCAGCTTTCGGACGCTCTACCCCTCGAGGTGCTCTTCCCCGCTGTTCAGCTAGCTTATGGGAGGGAGCTTTCTCTACTTCCAGCAATGGTTGCTGGCATCCATTGTGGGCTCAGGTATTTGGTTGATGGTTTTGCGCAGATCGGCCCTAAACCATCGACAGAGCTTATTTGTGTAAAGGTCGAGCTTCCGTATACGTACCTGATGGCGTGGCTTGTTCTTCATCGTTCTGACTTGATGTCGGCACCCGGTACTGTTGATGTCCCTGTTCCTTTCGTGCAGTTGTTGGAAAGGGGTAGATGGCTCGGGAAATGTTCACCGATGTACAGCGAGAGCTTCAAATTCGTAAGGGCTGGGAATTCTTCAAGTGTTTTCCTCACTTCTCGGGTCGTTATGGTGACGTTTTGATTGATGAGGAGAAACCCAGAACTAGTCGGACTGTCCTTGACGCTGGTTGTTTCCGTTGGTTGGTGAACATCCGCATTGGGTATCTTGTTCTTCGGGTGAAGAATCATTATCACATAGAGCCTTATCTTCCGTGCCATTTTGCTCGTCAGTTTGGCTATGACCAACTATACGTTGAGAATCCGAGCCGTGGTTTGAAGACCGAGGGAGGGCTTATTGACGGCGTTAGGGCATGGCTTTGGACTATAGTGGGCTGTACTGGAGCCTATTTTGTTCTTCCTTCCTCTAAGCGCAAGCCGCTGCTTACTTTCCTTAGCTGCAAGTGGTTCCTTTTCGCTAACGAGTCCCTAGGCGTGAGGAGTCTTTCAGAGCTTCAGGCTGAGCACTTGGCTCAGGTCACTTTCCAGGCTACCCGTAGGGCCGAGCTTTTGAAGAAGCGGGAAAAGAGGTCTGCCAAACCTTCCCTTTTGAGCAGAGATAGGATGGAGGATGATGAAGAGCTCCTTCCTACCGGCGATGAGGACGAGACTTCTGAGGAGGAATACGTGGCCACGGATACTGACAAAGAAGAACCTAATGCAGGTTTGTCAGATTCTTTCTTTTTAGAATTAACTGATCTTGCCTTCTTTCGTCGGCGTCAATGTCATATACTTTCTATGTCTCAACTGGCTCTTCAAAAACCAAAGCAAAAAGTCTTATTCACTTATCCTAATAAGATGACTCTTATCATCCCAGGTGGAGTGGACGATGAGCATGAGTCGCTCGCTTCTCGCTGTGCAAGATCCCGATCTGGTGGCAAAGCTCCTGCACAGGTTGAGATACGTAGCAAGTTCATGCATGAACGGCCCTTTGATTCTGTGAGGGTTAATATTCCGAAACGGAAGAAAACCGCTCATAAACCACCTGTTGGTCGGCGCCCTTACAGAGTGGAGTTAGGAGGCTTCGCCAGTGGAGAGGAAGGTAATACCTTATTGCTTTAAAATGACTCACCCCTTTTTTTTATTCGTTGAAGCTTGATTACGTTTCATGTTTCAGGAGACCATGAAGAAGGCGAACTTCCACATGATTCCATATTCCCTGATTCTGATCATCTGGACAGCTTCATGCAGCAGATGTGTGATGCCATTCATGACGAGCCCATGGACGTTGACATGAACATGGTTGCGGATCAAGTTAATAGCGTTGAGCCGACGGTTCTATCTTCAGGTATACCTAAATCCAATGCTCCCCTGTTCGAGTATCTTTCGGAAGAGTTAAGGAATTCAGGATCTACCTCTCCTTTAATTATTTCTGTGCTTCGGCTTTTTTTAGATAATTTGAAGAATCCAAGTATGGATATTGGAGTGAAAGAATCTGATGCTACCACTGCAGGTACATCTGAGCTTTTCTTTTCCCATTTTTTTATATACATATCCAACATTTAAATTATTCTGCAGAAGCCACATTAGAGAGACCAGCTGAAGATGAAGCCTTTCATGATACTGGTCTTGAGGAGCAAGGGTATGCCTCAGCACCGAGTTTCTCAGGGTCCGATATCAGACTATTGGTTAATATGCTGGCTGAGCAGGCTACCAAAGAGACTACAGGACCACCCTTTGAGAGTGATTCGTCCACAGGTATATATATAATTCCTTTCATTTTGCCCAATCTTTTATCTGACTACTAACGAATTGTTGTCACAGTACCGGTCATTGGGACTGATTCAGTCATGATTCCCGGCATTTCTGGCTTTCCCCGGGGTGATAAACCCGCATGTATGCATATAATATGGATTGCCGTGCTCCTTTTCATTTGTCTGATTTTTTGACTAACGAGACAGTAAAATCACAGGACCATCCATCGGGACTGATACTCTTATGACTCCTGATATTTCCCGTTTACCTGAAGATGATGGGCTCGCAGGTATGCAGACAATCCTATCATCACGATCCTCTTTATTTGTCTAGATTTCCATTTGACTAATAAAGAAGTGTAACTATAGGACCGGCTGTTATGACCGATGCGACTATAGTTGCTGGGGCTGCTAGCTCTCCTAACAGTAGTGTTCCCCCGTCATAGCCGAGAGGCACTGCCGATTTCCCTACAGAGGTCGATATACCCTCCACGACGGCCCCTGTAGTTATCTCGGATCCCGTTGAAACTAGATTAACGGAGCCGATTGTCAGACTTCAGTCTGCGGGAACTTCTGTTGGTATGGGTATGCTTGCAATTCGCTTTAAATTAAGTTTAATCACGTTCGATGGGTTTCTTACTCTTTGATATCATTTCTCACAGGATCTCCACCATCCCTATATGAGCGTGTCCTTGCTCTTTTGACTGATACCGATCCCAGCAAAGACATCTTTTGCACAGATCTCGGTCTCTTTGTCATCTTTTTTAACGGCATGATCGAGAAACTTCTTCATCGGGGATATTGCATCGATCAGTTCAGGCGTTCTTTTTCTCGCTACATGACGATGATCAGAGAAGAGGGGTATCCAGAGTTGGCTGATTCTCTTAATGCCGATTTTGTTGTGTTGGAGTCTAGACTCCGAGAGCTGGAGGAGCTAAAGGCTAGTGCAGCTTCTTCTTTCGTGTCCTCTCAGTTGGAGCATAGGTTGTCACAATGGCGTGATATGAGATCTTCCATCGGTAATGAACTTCAGTCACATGAGAGCTCTATTACGCAGTTGATAGCTACTCTTGCGAGAAAGGATACAGATAGAGCCAAGTTACTCAGTTCTTTGGATTCTAACCGCCAGGAAGTAGATAGGTTGAAGAAAGCCTTGAAGCATGCCGAGGAGTCTGGTGCCATCTTTGCAGAAGAGTTGGCTGGATTAGAGGGCTCCCGTAAATAGACACTGGAGAAGCTAGGATCTACACAGGAGAGATTGATGAAGCTGAAGAATGAAGCCAAGAAGGTCTTGAGCGGTTCTGAAGAATCTGTTCGAGCTGATCTACAAGCAGAACTTGAGCAGAGTTACACAGATAGGCTTTCCATGATAGAGTCTCATATTCTTAATCAACGATTGCCTTCGGGCTAATGATCTTTCTATTGTATGCTTTGATTTAATCTTATTAATAGAGACTCAGCATTTGATTTCATTATGACATTTCTTTACTGATTGTGAACCTAGTGGACATAATGCTTACAGGATTTTTAGCAAACCCCCAGCCATCAACGGGTTTGATATGCCTTTACCGATTACCGTTTGAATCGGTCTAGCATGTGAATTCTAAAACCCGTCTCACATGTAACGTTGCGCTAAAAGAATTGCTTCTCTTAGACTTAATGCTATGATTTTGAATACATAGATTTTACCATTTTTTATGGAAAAAGGCACCCAGCAACGCGTGTTAGGCGATGACTTATCCCTACTTAGGATTCGGGATAAAATTCCCCAGACTTAAATTCTGGTGTCTTCTTCAATCGGTAAAAGACTAAACCGGCGACGTGTGTTAGACGTAGACTTTAGGATTTTTGGCAAACCCCAGCCTTCAACGGGTTTGATGTGCCTTTACCGATCACCGTTTGAATCGGGCTAGCATGTGAATTCTAAACCCGTCTCACATGTAACGTTACGCTAAAAGAATTGCTTCTCTTAGACTTAATGCTATGATTTTGAATACATAGACTTTGCCATTTTTTATGGAAAAAAGCACCCAGCAACGCGTGTTAGGCGATGACTTATCCCTACTTAGGATTCGGGATAAAATTCCCCAGACTTAAATTCTGGTGTCTTCTTCAATCAGTAAAAGACTAAACCGGCGACGTGTGTTAGACGTAGACTTTTCTCTATTTAGGAGTCGAGATAAAGTTCCCCGTACATAGAATGTACGGATCTGAGGTGGAAAAATGTGTCTTTTCTTAGGGTAAAGACGGACCGAAAGATGGAAGAGGAAGAATTTTATATTCTATCTCCTAATACCGAAGAGGAAGAGTTTTATATTCTTTCTTCAGTAGGAAAGGAAAACTCGAGGTGGGATCTCCACCCCCAGAATCCGAAAAGATGAGAATAAGAGTGGGATCTCCACTCCGAGAATCGGGAAAATTCAAGTAACCCTAACTTTTATAGGATTGGTTGCTTAATCCAAAAGAGTTCCTCATTTATTGAAGTGAAATTCCGATTTCGACCCTAACTTTTATAGGTTTGGCCGAAAAAGGAAACGATGAAAGGTTTTTGTTTATCGAAAAAGATAACTCAAACTTAGTCCTAACTAAATGCAGGTTTGACTAAGTAGAATTGGAGACAATCCTAGCTTTTATAGGTTTGATTGCTCAATTGAAAGTGGACCTCTCGTTCATGGAAGGAATCGAGAGGGGGATCTGGCTCTGGTCCTAACTTTTATAGGTTTGACCTGAAAGCAAAGGGAGTGGAATACAAGTAGCAGTAGAAATACTAGTTTGTACTAGCCACTCGATGGAGGATTTTTGATGTTAAGTGAAAATTGCCATGAATTGGCGGATTAAAATTTTAGTGGACCCATTGTCAGTTGATTTGATCAATGGGGGATTTTGTGAGGAGTTGTTAATCTGTCAAAAGATTAAATCTCACCTCACCAAATAACTCACAAGAGTTAGAGGATTTGATAACAACAGAAGGAAACATCCTGACATTTGGAGCTTGAATGTGGATATTTTATTTATCACTTTTACGGTGATTGGGTTATCCCTAAGAATACCACATGTGGTGTTCTTCCGGGAACTTCCCGAAACATTGGTTATCCTGAAAGTACTAAGGATAGTATTTTTTCAAGAATTTGCTATTTATTGGCATCATAAGCCGGTCACCATCCTTGGTGACTAGGCGATATGCGCCGTTCGAGTAAACTGTCTCTACTACGAATGGCCCTTCCCATTTGGGTTCAAACTTGCCCTTCTTCTTGGAGTTAAGGATCATAGGCCGTCTTTCAGTTAAGACCAAATTTCCTTCTTTAAAACTCCTTTGTCGGACCTTTTTGTCGAAGGCTCGAGAAATTCTGGCTTGGTAAAACTCAATATGCTGTTGAGCTTCTAGGCGCTTTTCATCGAGCATCTCGAGTTCTTCGAGGCGTTTCTGATGTTGTTCTTCAGTCGTCATCTGGGTTACAAGAGCGATCCGAAGAGATGGAATTTGGATTTCCAAAGGGAGGACGGCTTCACACCCGTACACCAAGGAATATGGGGTTGCGTCGGTCGGTGTACGTACCGTAGTACGATAGGCCCATAGAGCCACGCCAAGCTTGTCATCCCAATCCCGTTTATTATTCTTCACGAGTTTTGACAAAAGATTTATGATAGTCTTGTTGAAGGCTTCAGCTAATCCATTTGCTGTGGGATTGTAAGCCGTTGACGAGACGTCCTGAATTTTGAACTTCTCGCAGAACCTAATGAAGGCATTGCTGACAAATTGAGGACCGTTGTCATGTATGATTCGTCTTGGAACACCATGCCGGTAGATAATATGGTGTTTGATGAATGCGATAACGCTACTGGTTTTAACTTCTCTGAGTGGCACTGCTTCAGCCCATTTGGAGAAGTAGTCAGTGATTGTCAGGATGAATCGATCACCTTTGACTGACGGGGGATTTATAGGACCAACAATATCCATTCCCCAAGTCTCAAACGGCCATGACGTTACTGAAGGATGCAGATGCTCTGGAGGTTGGTGCATATAATTCGCGTGTACTTGACACGCATGACACTTTCGGGCATATGCGACTGCTTCACTCATCATAAGAGGCTAAAAATATCTCATTCTTCTGATGCGATCATAAAGCTTGGGACCGGGTTGGTGTGCACCACAAACCCCTTCGTGTGCTTCCTTAAGGACTTCTTCAGCTTCTTTTGTCGATAAGCAACGCAACAGCAGGCCATCATACCCCCTGCGGTATAGCGTTCGATTCTCCGTATTATAGTAGAACCTTGATGCTCTTCGACGAATTGAGTCCCTTTCCTTCACATCTTCTGGTAAGATTCCATGCAAGACGTAGTCGATGATGGGGAAACGCCAATCTTGGGGTTCGAACTCGACTTGAGTTGCGTATACCTCTTGAACCTCTTCTTCTTTGTCCTCTTCATTGTAGAGTGGAACCAAGAGCTGGTGAGTTCTTACCGTAACAAACTGCTCTGTTCCGGGAGGCTGTGCCAGAGATACGGCTAATGCTGCTAATGCATCTGTGTAGGTGTTCTGCATCCGCGGAACGTGTTCGATGAAGAATCCTTCAAATGATTCTGCTATTTCCACTGCCATCTTATGATATGGTATTAAATCCTGACTTCGGACTTCGTACTCCCCTTGGACTTGTTTGACTATCAGTTGAGAATCACCAAAAGCTTCAAGATACTCAACCCCCAGTTCCTTAGCGAAATTAAGTCCTATAATCAGTGCGTTATATTCTGCTACATTATTCGAGCATGGCTCGGTTAACGAGTAGGCTCGAGGCATCACATGTTTTCCTGGGGAAACTAAAACAACTCTAACTCCGGAGGAGACCTTAGGACATCCAGGAGTACCTGTCACAATAGCTGCTCGGGAAGCGCCATCAAAGTACAAACGCCATACTTATTGGTGCGAAGTTGCGTTGACTTCGTGGGTTTCATCGGGTAGGTCGTCATATATCTCGGCGGCATCCGTAGTTAGATTAGCTGACAGGAGATCGTAGATAGCCTGTCCTTTTACTGACTTCTGTTGTTTAAAATGTAAGTCGTATTGGGACAAGAACAAGGCCCATTTTGCTAACCGCCAATTCATGAAAGCTGGTTGTGTCATGAATACTCGGACTAGGTTAACTTTAGAGATTACATAAATAGTCTGTCCGACCAGGTAATGCCGCATCTTCTGAATTGCGAACACCAGGGCGAGACATTCCCTCTTAATCATGGGATATCGGGATTCGGCACCTACCAAGGTCCGACTCAGGTAATATACTGCCTGCTCGTGACCGTTATCGTCATCTTGTGCGAGTAGTGCACTTAATGAGTGGCTCGTCGCCTTGACATAAATCAAGAACGGTTTGCCCGATTTCGGTGCAATGAGTACAGGAGGTTTCGAGAGGTATTCTTTAATACTCTCGAACGCTTTTTGACAAGCGTCGTCCCATATGAACGACACGCCTTTCTTTGTGAGTTTGGAGAATGGTTGACATTTTCCTGAGAGGTTCGAGATGAACCGTCGGATATACGCCAACCGCCCTTGTAAACCTCTGAGTTCCTTAAGGTTTCTCGGAGGTTGCAACTCATTAATTGCCTTTACTTTATCGGGGTCGATGTGAATACCTTTAGTAGTGACGACGAATCCAAGGAATTTACCACTGGACATCCCGAGGAAAGATTTGGTAGGATTCATCTTCAATTGATGGGTCCGCATCAGATCGAACATGGTCTTTAAGTCTTTAATATGATCATTCTTGTCACGACTTTTCATAACCAGATCATCTACGTAGCATTCGACAGTCTTTCGGAGATGCTCCTGAAAGATCTTCGACATGGCTCTCTGATATGTAGCACCTGTATTCTTTAAGCCGAAGGGCATGACCGTGTAGCATAAAACGCCGAGGGGCGTTCTCAATGCGGTATGCTTTTCATCATCTGGATGCATCTTTATTTGGTTATAACCAGAGAAACCATCCATGAAAGATATCCTCTCGAACCCACACGTATTGTCGATGATGACGTCTGTGATGGGTAGGGGGAAATCATCTTTTGGACAGGCGGCGTTGAGGTCTCTAAAGTCAATACAAACCCTAATTTTCCCGTTCTTCTTAAGGACCGGGACAATATTGGCAAGCCACTCGGGATGTTGCTCTTCCCTAATGAAGCCCGAGTTAATAAGCTTTTTAACTTCTACCTCGATTGCCTCCATCATCTGCGGACGAAACCGTCTTTGTTGCTGTTTGATAGGTTTGACATCCGGCTTAATATTTAGATGATGCACTGCTACGTTTGGATCGAGTCCTGGCATGTCTTCATAGTTCCAGGCGAACACGTCAATGTATTCCCTGATAAGAGAGATTAACTCTTCTTTCTCTTCCGGCGGGAGGCTATCGCTAATGAATATTGGTATCGGATTATCTTCGTTACCCATATTCACTTGGACCACTTGATCTTCGGTAGGAGGTTCTCTTTGTTCAAACCTATCGCCGTACTGCATGTTTAGGTGATGAACCCTGGGATCTTCCCAAGTTGGCATCTGATCGTCTTCCTCTATTATCACAGGATCGACCGTAGTCACGTTCGACATCAGTTTTTTGAACATTTCTCCAAGACTAGTGTCGGAATCCCAAGCTGAAGAATCAGAAGAGTACCCGTTTTTAGCTTTGTTAGCAATTTGATCGATAATTTGCCAGCAACATTCGTCATCAGATGAGGAGACATAGCCTAAGCCTCTTCTGTGACGATAATAATCGTCGGGCTTTCCTTTTGGTACATAGGCCATTCGAGGTGGAATTCGCGGACCTCGACCAAAGCAAAGACCCTCTCCGAGCGTGAAGTCATATCCATACTTCTCCATGAGATCACGTGCTTTTGCATTATATCTGAATAGATGAGGGGCAGGTTTATCATCATCGTCTTCCTCATCCAAGAAGTGGTCTAGTGACGGAGATTCCCTTCCTTTACCGTAGACGACTTCCTTTTCACCCTTTGTCTTTGCAGAAATGACAAGCGTCGTTCCGAATGGATCCTGTACCTGTTTTTTAGTCATGCAAAATGATTGAAGTGGCATGTATAAGTCAGGGTTATCATACAGTTCTTTAGTGATATTATCGAGACACGACGAGTACTCTAAATCTTTATTTATTGATATCTCTTCGGCAAGTTGCCAGTTACAACTACTTTCCGATGATTTATCATCGTCAAGATTGATTACAATGGGTACAATGTCATTAAGTACAAAACCACCATCATAATCAAACCCAGCTTCGGTATCAGCTTCATCCCTGCTGTCCGTTCCTTGGGCTGATGGTTCAGTATCGGATTCGGCGCCGTATAGAAGGGAATCGGTAAAATAGTTCTCTAATCCCTTAAACGGTTGCTTATCCGCGACCACCGTCTTGACTTCATTATTAGTGTCCACGTATTTGAGACACTGATGAAGGGTTGACAGGACTATAAGATTACCGTGGATCCAAGGTCGACCCAACAATAAGTTATACGATGTTTCCGCGTCAATCACATAACAGGTAACTTCTGACTTTAAATCCCCGATCTGGCATTTGATTCGAATCTTTCCCAAAGGTCTAGACCCACTGGTGTTGAATCCGTAGATCGTAGTGCCCGTGGAAGCTAGCTTACTAGTTAGTATTCTAAGATTATGCATCAATCGGAATGGCATAATACTGACAGCGGAACCCGGATCGACTTGGATCCGGTTGACCACGCTAGAGCCAATGTAACCGGTGAAGTACAAAGGTCGATCATGCTTTGAGTTCTTCGTCTACATGTCTTCTTTGGTGAAGGAGATACAGGGAAAATAATGCGCCGCGAGATTGTAGTGTTGAACTGACGGTTCCGGCTCTTCAGAAGATGGCTTGACTCGAGTCAAGAAAGCTTCAGAGTCGTTCAAGGCTTATTGTAATGCTTTCCTTGTATCCTTTGAAAGACGCAATAACTCGTATAGGGTTATCCTAGCCGGTATATTAGCTAACTGCACCAAGATGTCAAAATAGGGTGGAGAGCTCGTATTTCCCGGTTTGTCTCTCCCAATCGGATGATTGAATTAGGACTACCTCGGGTTTGGACTTCCTGGCGTAGAGACTCTTTCCCTTTTTCCTTTTGTTGGACTTTCTCTGGAGCTACAGGTGTTGGGGGAGTTGTGACAATTCCCAGTTCTTCCAATGTCTTGGAAGAAACGGTTTTGGTCCCCCCCTGTTTAGCCAATTGCTCGGAAGCATCTGGGTATTTGTAGTGATACTTATTCTCACTTCGTGTTACAAAGGCATCTTGTTCGTCTTCAGAAAGCGGGAAGGCTGGAATTCTATCGTCATCCTCTCCTGGAATAGCAGAAGCTCCATAACAAGACTTACCTTTTCCTTTTGACCTTTTCTTGGAAGAGGTTCCAGTCCATTGTTCATCTCCAATTAAATCTGGATGAACCCAAAGAATCTCGCCATTCGGGGCTGTGTGTGGCACAAGTCCTTTCTGGCGCTGTTTGTGAGGATCATCGTTCACCGTCTTCACTGCTGTATTTATTACCGGTTCATGCTGGAACCAGTTCAAAGGAACAGAACCGAAGCTAATCGATACTGCATTCGCACCCACTTTCTTCTCCTTAGGTTGCTTCATAGTGATGACCCCGACATCGATTAGAGCTTGGATCTTATCTTTAAGGGCGTAGCATGCCTTGGTAGGATGGTGCACCGCTCTTTGAAATGCGCAGTATTTAGGATCATTAACTCTCTTAGCATCTTCCTGATCCTGGATCGGAGGCAACTTGATCTTGTTGTTCTCGATAAGGTATTTAAAAATACCGGGAACTTCATCTTCTTTGAATGAATATACCTTCGGAAACTTTGGCTCCGACGCCTTTGCTTCTGGGGCTGTTGTTGCCACCTTGATTGTTGGGGTGCCTTCTGTTGCTGCTGTTACGGCTACGCTTGCACTTCGAACATCTGGTTCGCGTCCACTACATTCGCTTGTGCCTTTCCCTTACCCTTAGGGATAAAATTCTGTTGTGGAGGATTATGTGCCGTTTGACCTCTTT
This sequence comes from Asparagus kiusianus, assembly GCA_022839385.1. Taxonomy (NCBI): domain Eukaryota; kingdom Viridiplantae; phylum Streptophyta; class Magnoliopsida; order Asparagales; family Asparagaceae; genus Asparagus; species Asparagus kiusianus. The sequence continues at coordinate 1,060,700 of BQKN01000071.1, read as the reverse complement.
CAGCCTTTTTCCTTTTAAGGAATCGTTCGGCTCGTTCCCCTCGCACTTTCAAGTCCTTCCAGGTCTTTGGTGGTGCCATTCCCATAGCTTCGAGGATATCTAATGAAAGGTTATTATGGCAGGTCTCGAGGATGAAGTCTTCACTGACCGGATCCCTGCAGTTTATTGCTTTGTTCCGGAACCTTTTGACGAAGTTTTCAACCGTCTCACCATTCTTCTATTTCTCATCGAATAACGTGCCGATTGAGATCTCTATGTCGTCGTCGAAAAAGTTCGTCAGAAACATGTCTTCCATGTCATCCCAGCTGCTGATACTCCCTGGTTTGAGACGGCGATACCAGTCGAAGGCTGCTCCACGAAGAGTACCAACGAATGACCGCACCATAAGTGGTTCATTTCCGGAGATTATTCCTAAGTGAGATTTAAAATAGATTAGATGCTGGGTAGGGAACCCTTTCCATCAAACGGCGTAAAATTGATCAAATTGAATTTTGCCGGATATAGAATTGATTCCCATTCCCTTGGGTATGGACATGGTATCCCGGACCTCTTCACTTCTTGAGCATTCATCAATGCATTGATCTTGCTCTCCAAGTCCCTCATTTTCTTATCCTCACTCGTATCTATCTTCGAGTGATTTCGGGGAGAAGTAACATGATCCTCCTTTATGTTATTATCATCCGAAGGGCCACCCCCATTATTGTTGTTGACGGGAGGAGTGTTCATGTTGGCATTATCTTCTACTTCCCGTTCATCATCGCCTTGATTAGTATTGTTGCGACGACTAGACTCTCCTTGATGAGTTGTCAGTGCCGCGATTTGCTGGTCATGCATTTCTCTCATCTGCTGCATGGCCATCTCCATTTCAAATTTGAAATTTTCCTTCTGCTTAGCCAAAGCGTCCTCAAGTATCTTAGACACCTGCTCGGTGCTAATCATGAGCGATTCGTAGGGTTGTCCCGCACTAGATGCTGTGTCATCGGATGATATGGCTGAGCAGGCATCTGAACCAGCATCTGACACCTCGTCTTCTAAAGGAAGTCCTTTTTGCATCCTTTGGTAATTCTTCCGCCTACTGGTCCCTGATCTTAATCGAGTCATGCGTTGGGACACCGTAGTAAACTGATCCGGGCTAAAGCGTCGTGTTGACTTCCCTCTCCCGGTCATATTGACGGACACTTCGGGAAGTTTATCATCTTGACAGATAGGTTTCCTCTTGTGGAAATGCCTTGGTTTGGTCTCGGACGCTTTGGTAGAGATTCTCTCAAACACCGAAACTCTCCTTGGGGCTTTAGAACAGCAGCATTCTGATAATACCGCCTTGATTATATTAGCACATGGACAGTGAGAATCCGTGTCTCGAACATTTCTTTTCCGGGACTTACTCGTACCCCCAGCCCTATAGTACAACTTGTCAGTTTGATAACTGGAGCAACCCATAGAGTGTTGGCACGCCTTCTCAGGTATAACATCATCATTATCAGACAGATGTGTTTCCCTCTGGGGATGCGACGCTTTATTGGCGTCTCCAAAAGTCACTCGGTCGGTAACATGGGCTTTCCCTTTATCATCTTTCTTGGGGGGATTAGTACGACCCCCAGTCTGGTTTGTTGTTTGGGGACCTTTCAATGGTCCCAATCGTTCCTTAACGGGTGCTTTACCTCGATCTTTAGGTAGAGGGCCGAGGCGACCCTTCAGAGGGACTCTAGATTTGGTGAGATCCACGCTACCACCCGGCTTCATCGGAGATGTGGAGGCAGGGGAAACGGGATCTAAAATTGACGAAGCTCGAACAGTAACTTCGTTCGCCTTTGCCTTAGGCGCTGGCTTTGCCTTCGGCATCCACACTTGTTTGCGCCTGGGCGGTTTCTTTACTGCTTCTTCCTTCTGCATTTCTTCTGCTTTCTGCAAAAGGAGCTTGGCATGCGCGAGCAACGCGCGACGTTTCTTGATTCCCTCCTCGAGGGTGGAGCGGGTCCTCTTGACATGAACCCATTCGTTCGTTTCTGTCTTGGAGGAGGAGTGGGTTGTTTGCCGTTGTTGTTCCCGGCGCTGTCTGGATTTTAGATCCTCATTATAGCGGATCCCGTCCAAAGATTCCGAAGCCTTGGCTAATTGCCGCGCAAGGCATTGACGCCGTCTTTGGTGTGCCCTCTTTGATAAGGTCGGAGCGCCTCCATCAGTTGTCTTCACGGCGGAGGGAAGCTCTGGATCTGCAGCTTCAACTACGTTGGACGTTGTAGGAGCGTCGCGGGGAGTAAGCGCAGAAACAACAAGGGGATCTCGGATCTTCAAGCCGGAAGTCCCGCGAACATTTCTGGAAGAGGATGCCTTCCTGCGCCTGCTTGGAGAGGCGGATCTGGAGGAGGAGGAAGAGAGGTACTCTTCAAACTTCTGTTGATCGAACTCATATTCGATCTCTTCATTTACCTGAATCTTAAAAGTCGGTTGCGTCACGACAGCCTCGGCAGCAAGGCTGTTGGCTCCCACTGTGGTCGCCAGTTTGTTTTCGGTAAAAGTTGCCTTCATTGTTGAACTCATTAAAATAAAGTTTGATTACAAAGAATTCGAAATATTCAATAAGAAAAAGAATGAAAGATATATTACAACTTTTCAAAAATAACGCAAGATCCGTTCGTCGTCTCTTGCTTGCGTGGGTCTTTAGCCCGTGACGGGGACGTCGATATCCGTGGACTACCTGACAATCAGATCAGATGCAGAACTCCGTTGATTCGCGAAGGAATCTAAAAGCAGAAGCGCTTATCTCAGCAACAGCGAGATAATTGCTCTTCTTAGGATTACCGCAACGGGATAATCCTAAGGAACGAACGTGGGTGAATGCAGATCTGACGAATCTCTCTCTCGTGTTGAAGAAATCGATCACTCTTCGGTCCGGCAGAGCTTCGCTAATTCTCCAAAATTCCAGATCTGAAAAAAATAAGGACCCGGGACTGTATTTATAGGCTCCAGGGGGTTTCGGGCGGTTAAAACCATGTAAAAGGCCATTTCTACGTTGGAGACACCCCAGGGTGTCTCAACCTGGGCCGAGACACCCTAGGGTGTCTCGGCCTTGGCAGAGACACCACGAGGTGTCTCTCCTAAGGTTGAGACTTCTTTTGACTTCTTGATCGTTTTTCTCCGTAATTTTTTCGTCCGAACTCGGATTTTAGTGATCCAAAGTGTGCTAGAAAGCCGGCGAGGTGATCTACAAACCCTGATGATTGGATCATTTGTAGAATAAATGAGACACGAGGGGCGTTGCGCCTTTTATAAGCGTCGCGGGGCTCCCGATCAGTCCGTATCTTCGTTATTCCGAAATTCCGTTGCTTTACGTATTCCGTCGATTCACTTCAACCGTTCGTCGACGTCGATTAAGCCTCTGTGACTTGGATAGTGACGTTCATCATCTTCCCTTAATGCTGAGCTGTTCGTGGAGACCTATATGCAATTTTCGATGCCTACATCTATATAGATAGAGAAATAGATATATAGAATTGTCACAATCTACTTATATGGATAAGATCCATAGAAGATTCAACTTAACAAGATTCCAAGAAAGGAATAGTTCTTATAAGACATAAACAATCACTCTTTAAAGAAATGTGTCCAAAAAAGGTTGCTATTGATCTTGTAAGTAGTTTTCAATCCAATACTAATAATAGAAAGTCTGTTTCGGGTTATATTTATATCATTAATAATAATAGCAGAATATGTAGTGCCATGTTAAATCATTAAAAGAAGGAATATGGATTAATGAGTTACTCCATAAGCTTAATATTATTTCTTGTAATAATTTTCTTTCTCATTATTATTTGATAGTAATGGAGATGTTGCAAGAAGCTTAGAAAGAAAAATTATCTTATTAAAGGTTAATAAGAAGAAATATGTTATGGTTTAATAGATGGTTAAGCAGACAACATTTAATGTCCTTTTATAGACATTGTCTTAAAATATTTTTGACAGGTGGGAGTAAGGATTACATCTGATTGGATGTTAGGGCAAGTGGGAGATTGTTGGAATAGTAATAATAATTTGCCCTTGAACATCCAATACAAATTATGTAATAATATTATAATGTTAATAAATTTAATTGTTGCACATAATTTGGGTATTATTTATATAATTGTTATATATATCCTTAGAAGTTATTTTGTTAGATCATGCACTGTGATGGTCACTTGCTTGGAGATATGATTTAACTTAGAAATTTCTTAAATTTGTGCTTAACCTATAACTAGTAAATGATAACTTTGTTATAACAGGTTATTATGCATGACACCCATATATGAGATATGGTGGTGGGTCTCAACCATCGGGAATGGAGATTCTCCGGGTGTATGTCATAAGCACGCATTATGATGTGTGTAGCACTAGACCGTATTTGAATTCTCTAGGATGAGTCACCTAAGAGATAGAGAATTCAAATTGTTACATGGTTCCTTTGACTTGATGATATTATCATTTTCAATTTGATAATTTAGTATGCTTTGATGTGATGGTTAAGCTTGTTTAGCAAGTGCTACACAACCTGAAACATTGGGTTGCTAAATTTCATTTAGGAAAATGATGGATGTCTAGATAGGATTCAGTATGCTCATTATGATGAGTTAATTTATTATGCATTCCCATGAAGCTATTAAATTCCTGCAGGCAAGTGGTTTTGAAAATATTTTTTAAAATTTTACTTTCTTATAAAAATAAAATATTTTAATATTTCAAAATGATTTTTATTTATGTTCATGGGAATTATAAATTTAGGCATGAGCAAATAGGTGAGTTGTCCTGCTTAAAAGAGTTACCTAAAATAAATGATACTGGAAGGGAGTGAATGTAAGATATTATTTATTAATAATTAATCTCATATTATGGAAGAGCTTTTATGAACAGTTGATCGGATAGGGATTTGATTATTAAATTAAAATTATTAATTTGATTAATAATTGGTTCTCGATATGGGACCCAATTGGTCTCACTAATGTCATTAGAAGATGTATACATACAATACAATTCTATTTTTATCCTTAATTGTTATGGATAAAATTTTTGAATAAATCTATTTTTATCCTTAATTATTATGGATTAAGTTTTTGAACAAATTTATTCTATCTTTAATTGTTATGGTTAGAGTTCTAAATAATTATGAATTGTTTAAAGTTAAAATCTCTAAGACAAGTGTAATCCTATAAATAGGGTTCATATGTAGCCGTATGAGAAGAGATTAAAAAAAAAGAGATTGAAAATCTTATGAAGATAATATGAAGAAATATATTTTTGAGAACCTATCTCTCAGAATTGCTCCTCTACGGTGACGGGTGGATTTTAATTGGAGGTTTTTTCTCTTGAGAAATCTATTTCGGATTGATCTTGGGATAGATTATTGTAGAAATTCGGAAAGCGTTTCAGATATTCTTCTAATATTTAATTAATTTTGATTAATAGTCATGATATGCTTTTTCCGTTGTGTTATATGCCATGATTCCAACAAGAACATTTCTCAATAGATTTCCTAGGTATCAAACAAAGGAATAATTCTCAGAAATAGTGAATTATAGATTTACACTTGGAATTCTAAGATGATAAGATATTGTGTAAAAGAATGCATTACGATTATTTTTAAGAAAAAAAATATAAAAATATAAAACTCTTTCTTATATGCAAATTGAATACATTGTAATAGATTTATGAATCAATCTTTTTACAAATAAAATAAATGATGTGAAAGAAAACTTACCATGAAAACTTGTCCTAAGCCAAAAGATGACGTTTTCTCGAATTCACAGTCAAATGTTAGAATCTCAAATCTCGATGAGTTGTTCACATGGTTGCAAGAATCACCTCATAGGCCATATTAAAGCTATGAATTATGGCCAATAGCATAGGAATGTGTAAAATGTATTACACAACAAATAATTTTGGGGAATGGAATGCACATAACGCTGTCATAGGTTGCTAGCCAAATCAAAAATGCCCAAAAGGGTCACATCAGAAATACCCAAAAAGGGCCAAATTTGATTCATAAACACCCAAAAATGCTAGATTAAGGTGTATTCACCATATGACAGACACATGCAGAACATTCTACAGTGAGCTTTCTGAGGGTTTTGAAAACATTAAGAATTATTTTTTGAATAAAAAAACAGATCACTTGGTAGAATCATAAACACTTTGAATTGAATAGATGAGTGTAAAACTCATCATCTCAATTAAACAGTTTATGAAATTTACTTTTATTCATTTTTCTTTCAAAATACCAAATCACAAATTTCTTGAATCCGTCTAACTGTTGAAACACATCTAAAATATTTCATTCTTCAATAGCTATTAAACAAAGGATATTCACATTTTCTATTTGATATCTTATGAGAACCAAATAACTTATCATATTTTATATGAAATCAAAATCACTTTTTTGATCTCATACTGAATCAAAATCATATTATAAGATAAGCCACAATAGAATAGATACAATCACATTTTATATTCTATACATAAAAAATAATAGAATAATTCTTTTTCAATCACAAGATCAATCAAATATGATACTCATGCAATTTTATATTATACAATATAATGAGAAATGAACTCGACTTTTACTATCCAAGTCTCCCCCAAAAGATTTCCATCAATATCATTCAGATCCTATTGTATAATAAAACATAGGGTTAATACCTAACTAACGTAAATTATACTAACCACTTCATAATCTATGTCCAAATAAGATTAAATATGATCAGATAGCATTTCAGACCCATATAAATGGTTCATATGGACTTGTTGTTATTTTTAACAATTAATCTTAAATTTTTACAGTATTTCTCTATAATTGTTGGACCCATTAGTAATTTATGATAATTTCAGGGGCCTCAAGATAATTGTACAGGTCCACTTCTGGCCCCTACTTAATTCTGTTTGGGCTTGTTACCAAGTTCGCGACCTTTGGGGGTCTAACAAAAAGTTTTTATTTCTTAATTCCCAGGGGTTGCAGATAATTTTCCGATTCAATTAGCCCTTATACTTCACTTTTTTTAGAAAACTTCAACAATCCCAGCCTCCCAGGGGTCTGAAATAAGTAATCCACTTTCTCTTATTTCTTCCTCTTTTGTTTCCTTTTCCTAGCTACTTCTCCTTCTCTATTGTTTCCTTTTCCTCTTCTCCATATCTACTCAACTTACTGTTTACTAATAGCTTGAGAAGAATGGGGAAATGAAGTAGAGTTTAGAGAATAAGGAAAGGAAAATGTTTGGATTTAGGGGGTGTTTGGTTGCACAATTTTATAGAAAAGTTTTCTTAAAATATCTGGCAATGACAATTTTGTAATTGAAAATTTTCTGTAGATTTTCATAAACTATGTTTGGTTCAAAAAATTTACAGAAAAATTTTCTGTAAAGTACAAAAAAATACCAAACTTTACAGAAATCAATATCCTCTCAAAATGGGCAGAAATCACCCAGAAATCTGACACCACATTGACACTTTTTTATAAATTTAGGGGGTACTTAGTTCAATTTTTACAAATTATAGGAAATATTGCTATTTTTTATAAAGTTATAAGCTATTTTCTTGTTTTGAACCAAACAAGCAAAGTAAAAAAAAATTTGGTATTTTTTGACTTTTCAAAACTTTTCCTATAATTTTTTTAAGAAATATAAAACAAATCATATTTTAGGTGAAAAACATTTCCAATAATTTATAAAAAATTGAACCAAACACTTCCTTTGATGTTGTCTATTTATATTTTTCATGGAGAGATGTGTGAAGAAGACGTGTTATTTTCTCATCCTTCTATTCCAAATTCCACCGACTTTAAGGGGGTGTTTGGTTACATTTCTATAAATTATAGGAAATGTTTTTCACCTAAAATTTGATTTCCTTGTATTTCTTTAAAAAATTATAGGAAAAGTTTTGAGAAGTTAAAAAGTACAAATTTTCTTACTTTTTGTATTTTGAGAAGTTAAAAAGTACAAAATTTTTTACTTTTTGTATTTTGCTTGTTTGGTTCAAAATAAGAAAATGACTCATAACTTTTGGGAAAATAGCAACATTTCTTATAATTTATAGAAATGTAACCAAACACCCCCAACCATATAGAAAAGTGAGAACTTTATAGAAATGTGTTAATGAGTTTTATTATTTAAATAATAAATACGTCAGATTTCTAAGAGATTTCCGCTCATTTTTGAAGGAAATCAATTTCTATAAAATTTGGTACTTTCTGTACTTTATAGAAAACATTTCTGTAAATCTTTTTTTAGCCAAACATAGTTTATAAAAATCTATAGAAATCTCTTAATTACAAAAATATCATTGTTTGTACTTTTTGAGAAAACATTTCTCAAAAACAATGCAACCAAACGCCCCCTAAGGCCAGCACGACTCAAGGAAATTGATAGGCTGACAGCAAGGCTTGGATAATTTCAGAAAATCCCTATTCAATTACTTTATTACATATCCTTCCTTTTATGAAAATTGTAATGACTTAATTTGTCTAGGGTTATTACAAAAATAATGAGAGCAGGTGCAAGTGCACGTGCAATAGACATCAAAACTTAATTATTCTAGGCTCCGCTTCGATACCATGGTGTTTTATTTGTTTCCATAGTGTTTTTGTCAAAAACAACACCATGCATTTGGAAATCATGATGTTTTTTTGAGCTAAATCATTATCAAACAAAAAACACAACACTTATTTCAAAATACTTTTTAGGTGTTTTAAGTTTGGTGTTTTGATTTTGAGTTTGAGAAGGTATTAATATAATATCTAACATAATATATTAAATGTAATTAATATAGAGTTATTATCAACATGCTTATTATATTATACTATACTATACTATATTATAGTTAATTTGGCTATGGGGAAACCCTTCCCATGCTGAGTTGACTGCTAGTTTAGAATATCAACTAAATGTCTCGCATTGAAACACTAAGGGCTTGTTTGTTTCAAAAAAAATACAGAAAGTGGGGGAAAGTGAGGGAAAGAAAATTGATATAGATGAATTTTGGTATTTGCCTCCACTTTCAGATGTTTGGTTTGTCAAAAAGCTATAAAAGAAAGTGGGGGAGAAAATATGTTGTCACCATATTATTGGATGAGATGAGTAATTTTTGATGTTTTTCACCACTTTCTTTGTTTATGTTCTTTTCTTGTGTTTGGTTCATTCTTAAAACTAAGAAAATAGATGAGAGATGATGAGTTGTCATTATATTATGGGATGAGTTGTCACTATACTTAGGAAAATCAATTTTCTTGTTTTTTTAGGAAATGGATGGAAGAAAATTTTTAATGAGATGAGATGAGTTGTCATCATATTATTGGATGATGTGAGTAATTTTTAAAGATGGTAGAAAGTATAGGAAAATGGGGTGAGGTGAGTTGGATGAGTTGATTGATGTGACACATTTTTTGTGTTTAGTTTATTTTTAAAAGTAAGAAATGAGATGAGATAAGATGAGTTGTCACAATATTATTGGTTGATGTGAGAGATTTGTAAGGATAGAAAATGATGAAAGTGATGGAAAATGCTAAAAGTGGAGAAAAAGGGGTTTTGAAAAATAAAGGAAACGAACCAAACAGGCCCTAAGATGCATAAGTCTTCTCCTATCTCTTTTTTTTATCGAATTTCCTAGCTAAGAAATCCTTGATCTGACTGTTTCAAAGGACTAGATAGAAATGGGCACTTTTAGGGGTACTTTCGAGCGATGACGAATATTACATTTGTTACATTTTTATACCCTCATTATCTATTATATTGAATAAATATATCTGCAAACAAAGTTTATTTTATTAATTTACAAGTAATGAATTATTGTCAAATAAGAGCTCAAGGAAATTAATATACCTCTTCTTGAAGCCTATAGGAAGGCCGCCAAGCCCAAAAGCTCAAGAGAACTCGAGCCGATAAAGTCAACAAAGTTTGTTAGAAGTTTGTGAAACTAATCGATTAGTTTATAATAGAAACTCGCCAATGGCTGATTTTGTTTTCTTAGATACTAATCTTGATCCAATGGATGATGTTGGTTTCTATAAGCTATAATTATGGAAAGAGAGTCAAATAAGGGAGAGAGAAGATTTTGTAAACTCCATTTAGAGAAGATGATTACTCTTAATTGAGAAAACATTTCTAAATTGTAAAGTTTAGTTTATAATAAATAAAAAAATTTCTCCTTTTTAACTTCTATTTGTCTTCTCGATAAGGGGCCAACTCCTTGAAATATAAGTTTTCATTTCCTTCTTTTATTTTCTTACTTAGTTTTGCATATTTTAAGATTATAATTATAATTATAATTTTTATGTTTTACAGTGTAGATTTATTGATTTGTAGTGTTGCTTTCTTTTATGCTTTATAGTATAGATCTATTTTCTTGTTCTTTTATTTCATGCTTTGTAGCGTAGGTTTTTTATTTCTTTCTTTTCTTGCTTTGTAGTTTAGATATATTTCGTTCCATGCTTCATGGTGTAGATTTTAAGTTTTTGCTTTTAATTTGCAAGATGAGTAGCTACTTCTTATAGGAATTCCATGAATATTAGATGAAATTAGTTTTTTTTAGTTTTTGAATTGCTCTCTTCATGCTTAAAATGACCATGCTTAGGATAGTCAACTAGATAAATAATTAATTAAAAAAATTAATAGGCTATACTTATCTTAAATGGTGTGATAGTTTATGTTTTTCTAGTTCTAGGGTAATTATCTAGTTGTTATTTCTGTTCATGACTAGTAATATTGTTTGAACATATTTTGATAGGTTATGCTTATTTTTAATAACTTGATAGTCTATGCTTAATAATTCTAAATAATATGACGAATAAATAGAGAGTAATTCTTAAATTCAAATTAAAATTATCTAGTGGATTCAATCTTAGATTTCCTCTATCTTTTTATTTGATTCTTGTTTTGACTTGATTTTCTTTTATTCGTGTTTGTCTTTCTCTCATTCTTTCTTCTTGTTGTAGCCATTTTTTATTTGCGACAAACCCTCAACCCAACCAACATTTACACTCTCATTCTTTCCTACACATTTCAAGAACTTTCTTAGAAACTTCTTCCTAATATATTCTTTCCGCATGGATTGATATTTTTATACTACAACTTGATTGTCATGCACTCACAACATTTTATTTCTATTCGCATCAGATGGACACCGAACTTGGGGCTCAAATCTCTTCCCAAGTCTGTTTATACTTGGATTGAATTTACAAACCTCCCTTTGCACATTTGGGATGTTAATTTTCTTCAAGCTCTTTTAAGGATGTTGGTGGTTTCATCTCTGTTTTGAAAGACATCATTTTCAAAACACGGGCCTTACGCTATAATGTCCTGCTTAATCTCATTCCTAGGTCTATAATATTTAGATATGAATCCTGTAATGATGGCAACATCAAAGAAGGTATTGTTAACATCTCTATCGTTGACAAACCTTTATCGAAGAAAAAGAGCAAAGTCAAATAATTCTTCGAGGACTTTATCCAAAAGAGAATCTTGTCTTCAGAATCCTCTACATGGAGGGGGAGTTTTGTGAATCAGGAGATGGAAGTCACCCAATCATCCTAGCAACAACCAATTCAGGATTAACTGCTGACTACTCTGAAAGTTAGATGGCCATCTTCGGTAGCAGCTGGCCTAAGGGTAAAAGAGTAATTACATTTGATTCTAATGTAGCACAATTCACGGAGACAATCAGGGACACACTGGATCCTTTACTCAACTCTGCTAGCATTCCTGATAGTGTTCAAATTTTGAATAAGGAGCATGCGCCAGATTTGGTTTCGGTTTGTTGTAAATAAGTCCAAATTATTATTGCCAAAGACTCATTGGAGAATCTGTTAAGAGCCCACCCATCCTTTATAGAAGGTCCACATGGGCCATCTCAATCCAGAACTCTAATTTTCAACTTGTTTCATCAGATTCTCAGGACTAGACTAAAGGTATCTCCTCATATGCTCAGCCTCTTCCAAGATTCGAGGCGAAAGTTAGAATCAACAAGAGGAAGCTCCTATCAAAATCGTTAGAATCGACAAGAGGAATCCTCCTATCAAAACCCTTTCTCACCTTCCCCATCAACAATTCATGGCTCTCACCAAGAAGATTTTCTTGCTAAGGGGGAAAAAGGATTTGTTCTTAACCTCTTCCTCCAATTCTATGATTCTTAATTCTATGCTTCCACCTAAATTGGCAAAGATTACTGTTAATTGTGGTCTCAAAGGACTTATACCTATATAGAGAGTTTTAAATCTCCAAAGACTAGAGGTTGAGCATGGTGAATTTATTCTTTAAGCTTTGCTTCCTCTATGTCATTAGTTGTTAATTACTTTACTTATGAAGATAGGTACATGGAATCCAAACTTAATTCTACTAGAACTAATACTCTTAAAGCTTTAGGTGGTAATAGAATCAACTCATGGCTCTTCTAAGATGCCACTAAGTCTAGAGGAGGTGTGCTTCAAGGTTGTAATAATTCTCCCTTTTCCTGCTCTGATTCCTGTGTAGAGATTTTTTTTTCTATTTATGCAATTCTAACACATATTGCATCCAATTGGAAAATTGTTGCAACTACTCTGTATGCCCCTAATGATAGAGAGGATTGGGATGTTTACCAATGGAAACTCTAAAGGGTTAATCAATTATATCCATTGCCTTGAGTTTTATTTAGGGATTTTAACATAACCTTGTATCTAGAGGAGATAAGTGGTAGAATAGGATCTATTAGGGATTTTTCTTCTTTTAAAAATCTAGTATATTCTTTTTTCCTCATGGACTTGCCTCGAAATTTACATGGTCTAATATGAGGAAAAGCCCTTCTTTATCTAGGCTAGATAGATTCTTAATCTCTCCTGATTTGGACTCTCACTTTCCTTCTCTTATTTATGGTCTTCCATAGGGGTGCAAAATAGTTTGGATTTATCTGGACCGACAGCAACCGTATCCGTTTAGAAAGCAGATATGGTAGGAAAAAATTAAAACTGATCGGATACGGTTTCGAATACGGTTACGATTTAAATTTTTTATCCAAATATGGTTTTGGATATGGTTATCGGGTCAAAATTACGGATACGGTCCGGATATCCGGATATTTGAAATGAGCTAAGTATAATAGCTCTACTCGATCGAGTCTATAACATATATTTGCAACCCAATCCAAATTCTAACTCGAAAAAACTCATCAATTAAGAAACACTAATTTTTTTCCCGTTCCCTGTTTCCCACCCGCCTCCACCTCCAAGCTGACTCCAAACTGAATCTGTGTGTCCGCCTCCCGCGTCGCCTCCACCTCCCGCACCACCTCTACCTCCCGCATCGCCTCTACCTCCAGCTCCGCCACCCGAGCTCAGCCTCTCGAGCTCCTCAGCTTCCCACCCCTCAGCTCCGCCTCCCGAGCTCCGCCGTCCCTGAGCTCTGCCTCCCACCCTCAAGCTTCGCCTCTCGCCCTGCCTCCGAGCTCCGCCTCCACGATGACGACGTTGAACATCCTCTTCTCCTCCTTAATTTGGTATACTTAATTCAAAACCCTAAGCTCTAATTTTTTTAAAAAAGTCCTAATTTCTAGCATTTGTAGACTGAATTGAAAATTCTAATTTATTTAACATGAAATTTGCTCTTTTTATTTTTTTCAAGGAGACATTGTGGAGGTCCTTGACTCGGATGATGAGATTTAATATTTATCTTGCATTGATGGGTCTCATCTTTTAGTTTATATTTTCTTCTCAAGAATATGATTGTCTTATTTGCATGTCTTTTTCTTAGGGAACTATATTATAGAACTTGTGGGTTTTTAATTTATTGTATGTGACTTTGCTCATGTTAAGTCTGTACCTGACTTTAGTTCCGTATTTGTGACTTGTTATTTATGGATTTGTGACTTGTTGTTTTTGAATTTGTGAATATTATTTTTAGATTATGACTTTATTGCGTGCTTTTTGGTCACTAACATTGTGACTTTATTGTTATTAGAATGACACAGGCTCTATGTATCAAAGAGAGAATGACTTCATATGGACATCAAATGGTTCATTTAAGGTAAGTTGTAGTTTGTGAGGTCAGTTGTTGTTATTGATTATCATATTTTAGTTATGATATTCAATATTTTTTATTTTTTGTTTAGGGCCTACTATGGTGTTCTGCGGTTTGTCATGTGGAATAGCAACAAAGTCTTGAGGTAACTTCTCTTATTGTCTTATTGTCTTACTTTGCGAGTTATTAAAATTATATGTATTTTTTATCATATCCTATTCATATCTATTTCCCAAATATCCGATTAGTATACGTATCCAAACCGTATTCGAATCCGTTTCCGTTTAATGTGGATATAGTAATGTTTTTTTCTTACCGATGAATATCCGAACCATATCCATATCCGTTTTCAGAAAGTGGTTATGGTTATGATAAGGGTCATATCCAAACCGTATCCGAACCGAATGCACCCCTCTTCCATCATCATCCTTTGATCACACCCCTATCTTCCTAGATGCTGGAGGGATTCCAATCACAACTAATATTTAGATTTGGGAAAGTTTGGTCATCTCATTCTTCCTTTCATGTCTATGTTTCCACTTCTTAGGCATCCTTCTCATATAAGGGTAATAACTTTAGACCTATCAAACCCCCATACGATTTATCTTCTCTGGATTGCCCATGAGGAGATCAAATCAGCTGAGTTTGGCCTATAGCTTGACAAGTCTTTAGGTCCTACTGGTTTCTCCATCAAAATTTTTAGGAATTTTGGCAAATACATAATGTATATATGAAAGTAAGACAAATGCAATCAAAACTAGATTAGCACAAAACGATAACTTGGATCTTTAACTCAAGGCGATTAGACCTTAAATCAAAGAGCACAAAGCTCTGATACCAATTATTGGACCCTAGAGGGGGGTTGATTAGGGTCTTATGCTAATCTAATCCGATTTTATACCAATTAAATCTAATTCAAATATTATTCTTACAAGACAGATATACAATATGATATAAGCAAGAATATGTAATATGAATAAAGGAAAATATCCTAGCAATGAGATATACTATAAGATATATGCGAGGATATATAAATAATATAAGGGTAAACAATCTAAACTAGATAGTGCGCTATATAAGCAACAAGCAATATACAAATGTGATATAAGATATGAACATAGAAATAAGTGCACCAATACAATTACAAACAAACTATATGTTCATGGAGTTCGGTCTCCACGACATACGTCTCCGTTCCTCACCTCGAGGAGATCTCCACTATCACAATCAGGTTTTCTACGCTCACCCGAATAACGTTTACACCACACAATATCGGTTTTTAACGCTCACTGATCATCGTTCATAATCTTATAATGTAACTACACTCCACACCTTCTAAGTGTTGGTCTCTAGCCCGTGTCCTTCCACAAGTGCTCGAAATTACCACCTCTCTCTAGGCTTTACTACCGACCCCACTCCTCTTGGAAACGACATCGTCTCTCACCACACACTCCTCTCGGTGTACTAGTGTAATACAAAGTGAATCTCACAATAAGCACAATACAACAATTGATTGTTCTCTAATATAGATGAGAACACAATGTAAGCTCACACTCAATGATACACTCCCCACAACCCAAATTATACTACATATGAAATACTATAAGCTCAATGGTTGTGAGTGTACAAAGAGAAATAAATCAAAACTAAACTCAATTATAAAATCTAGCTTAATAAAAATGATTAACAATCGAATATATAAATGTAAAACTAGAATTGAGTTTAGAAAACTTCTCTATAGATAACAAGAGAGAGGGATAAGAATTGAATGCTCAAACACCAAATAGATGATCTCCACTTGCTCTTGTGAAATTCTCTTCACAAATTAAACTTGTAAAAACTCTCTTAAACAAACAACAAACACCCTTAAACTTGTTTAAACAATTTTCTTAGTTACCTCAGAAGTTATGAGGCATGGGGTATATAGGATCTCAAGGGGAACTCCAAAAATCAAGAAAGCAAGGCCAAAAGACCAAAAAATCTGAAAACAATACAGTCTGGAGATATAGTCATTATGGTGTTATGAGTCGACTCAGTATTGTTCATAAGTTGACTCATAAGTAGCCGTTATAGGCTAAAAACCAACTTATGAGTCGACTTGTAAAAATCATGAGTCGACTCATAAACCATGGGTCGACTCATAAGATCATGAGTCGACTCATCAGAAACAAAACTTATTTTCCAGCACAGTTTGTGAGTCGACTTATGACAGACATGAGTCGACTCAACCTGTCTGGGTCAACTCATGATGTTATGAGTCGACTCATCAGAAACAAAATGTAAACTACACAACAGTTTATGATTCGACTCAACACTGTTCATGAGTCGACTCAAGACATGCACACAGCCTGTTTTAAACAGTACATGTCAACTTAAAATAGGGTTTAAAAATATCAAATAAATTCTAAAAATTATGAAACTTTGGAAAATGATTTTAGACATGATAATACACATACTACAAAAACTTTTTTTCAAAAAGCATCTCCCAAATGTGAAATCTCATTATTTTATAAAATCACATAAGTATGTTAAAAACTTGATTTTGCTAAAATGACTTAAACAAAACTTTGAAACACTTTAGGATGGATTTAGAGACTTATACAAGATATGAAAATAGTGTAAATAAGTATTCAATCCATAAATATAATATTTTGCAAATTCAATAGAATATGAAAACACATAAATGTGAAAATGAAGATATATATTGTTTCATATCTATATAGCTAAACCAAATAACTTATCCACATATAAAACAAATAAGTATTATATATCTATTTGTTTGCAAAAACTTTTGTGGATAAAACACATAAACCATTAAATAGTGTGTGTTTAATATTGAGCTTATTAACACATAAGTATAAACCTATACTACAAATATTATAAACTATATACCCAAGCTTGAAGGTCTTCAATATAGCTCGACTTGGTAAACTTGCGGATGAAGCTTGAACTTGAATTTTTAACTTGAATTACATTGCTTCACTCCACAATTTCGTCAACCTCCATTGGATATGATCATGAATGCTCGATTACATCCATCCTTCAACATGTTGTTTGTCTACAATAAATAGAAAATCATAAACACTAGACAAACAACGTTAGTCATAAATTATTTGTTAAACATCATCAAAACAAGAAGGCTAACAGATTGTTGGGTCCTTTTGTTTTGATGATGATTTACAAACAATTTACATCTAATATTATTTGTCTAGTGTTTGTATTTTCGTATTTATTCTAGGTAAATAATATGTTGGAGGATGGATGGAATCGAGCATTTACGATCATATCCAATGGAGGTTGGTGGAATTGTGGAGTAAAGCAACGTAATTCAAGTTGAAGATCCAAGTTCCCGCTTCATCCGCAAGTGTACCAAGATAGAGTTTCGTTGAAGATCACAAGCCTGGGTATATTTAGTTTAGGTTTTTATATTATGTGTGTTAGTACTTTAAGCTCAATATCACACACACACACACACACACACACACACACACACACACACAC
>BQKN01000071.1:1005272-1025600 GCA_022839385.1 Asparagus kiusianus | reverse complement strand
CCCCCTATTTTTCAGAAGAGTTCAGAAAGAAATCAAAGGAGATGTACAGAGAAAAAAATGTCCAAATTATCCGAGTTATGCTATTCGTCTTTTTTTACTTGTAGCTTCTAACTTGCGTAGGCTTCCATCATTTTCCATCACGTTCTATTATTAAATGGTCCTACAAATCACCTTCTACAGTCCAAGAAGATTAGTATCAATAATAGAGGTCTCTAACTTTAAATACTAATACTTTCTACATGCATGGACCAATATCATCATTATTAGTGTTCGAGTTTTCAATCTTTTGTTAAAAGAAAAGATCTCTACTCGAATCATAATAGTATAAATTTACATTTACATGATTTAATTGTTGGAAATCATTGTTAGGATTGTGTCTTTAATTCTTTGTATAAGTTCATGAGAATTAGATAGGACTAGAGATGTATCATGATTAGGCAATTGGATTTCATCACGATTAGCTGCTTGTATCTTATTCTAATTAGGAAGTTTGTCTAGGGGGAAGGGTTTTAGTTTTTCTATATATATATTTTAATTTATTATTGGAGGAAAGCCAAGGAGATGAGAGAGAGTCAATATTCTTATAATTTAGGGTTAGCAGAGGGCGTAGCCTAATTCAAGAATATTGTGTGAGAGGTGAGGTTTTCGTAATGTTATCTGTGCAAAAGATTACAACATTGAGAGATGATTTCGCAGACTTTGTCCGTTCAAAAGATTGTAAGGAGTGGATTTTGGAGAGAATATGAGAATTGATTATGTACATGAGGTTAAGAAATTGAGAGACGAGAGTTGAGTGGTTTCTCTTATAGTTCTCATTGATGCATAATGAATTTTTCGTATTGTTGCCCTGTGGATATAAATCGAAATTGGTCGATCAAACCACGTAAATCTCGGTATTCTTTCTTCTTGATCGTTGTCGTTTTCTATCTTATTGAACGTGAGTTGGTTTCCGAGTTGCTAATGTATAGAGTCCATTCCACGAATGTCGTGGATACAAATCCGCAAACAGATACAGAAATTTGGTTTTCTCCGTAAGCACCCAGGGCAGCTAAGCCGGACCGTCCAAGATCCCGTGACCGCGCATTGACCAGGACAGCAGGCAGTTTGAACTGCCGACCCGCTCCGCCTCCCATCGACCCTCGTTGCTCCCGTGAGCTGCAGTCTGACTTCCCCGCTTGCGTTTTGCACCCGAACTTTTGCTTCGATGCAATGTAGGCACGCGGATCTTCTCCACGTATGGAAGAGTCAACACCCAACATTAACCATTTATTAACCATTTATTAATAGTTTCAGTCCCTAATTAACCATTTATTAGCCGGAGTCACTAACTGCTTGCTCTCTCTGCCCTCCCTGAAATGGATCACATCGAATTTGCAACTAAATAATGCTAGAGGCACACCATGAACCACTCTCAACCACATCCCTACACTCTCTATAGTGCTAGTGGGTCATGCATGATATTTTTTTATGGTGTGCCTCTAGTGGGACTCTTTGCAACTTGTCGCCCCCATCATTGATTCGTTCATTAAAGAAAATATATTCACAGTAGCCTCAAATTGATCAACGTGGGCGACCCAGCTCCCATAGCCGCCCCTGACATCATCTATCTTTAACTAACCATAATCCCATTTTTATTAGTAATATAGAAAGAAAAGAAAAAAAATCCTTATAAGACCTGAGAACCCACACAGCACTTTCATTCAAACACTAACCAAGCAAGTATTATTCTCAGTACTCAAACTCGAACATGGAAGACGTTTCCCTTTCCCTCCACATCCAACAGCCAACACAACCACCACCTCCACCTCATCCCCAGTATTCTGCGGTGCTCCACTCCGTCCGCAAGCCCCCAGCGAAACCGTGGAAGCGCATCGAGCCACCTCCACCGAAGATTTACCATGTTCACCCCCGAGGCTTTCGCAAACTTGTCCAGAAGCTAACCGGCTCCCCAAGGAGACAAGTGAGGCCTAGTGTTGTTTCAAATCCTCGGCCTCTAAGGGACACACTGAGACCACCTCCACCCCTGGATTTGGCAGCTCGACCTCTGCTGCCTCTGATTTTGCCTCCTTCGAGTAGCTTGGCTGAGGATTTGGCGCCTCGACCTCTGCCGCCTCTGACCTCGCCTCCTTCGAGTAGTTTGGTTGACAGGAGTTCGATGGGGATGATACTGTCGCCTTCGCTGTGCTCACCGTACGCGAGGTGGTGCTCGTTTCCGCTCCTGAGTCCAGGGACCATGGCTTCTCTGGAGCCTAGCAGTAGTCCTATCCTCTGAGTAGCCAAACTCCATCCCATATGAGTAACCCTCTAGGGTAAAAGAACATAATGATGTATCATCTGTTTGTGCTGGTTTGTTTATTAATGTTTGAGTTCATTGTAGATAAGGGAGAATAAAGATAATATGTCGTGGAGGTCTATGACTTTGTTAGATGTATTCTTCACATATTTCTATAGAATAAGGTAGCAAATTGATTCATATCATTCTTCACAATGATATATATGTCATAAATTGCTAAATTTCACTTTGGTACCCCAACAGTTTACCCAATTTATCACTTTGATACCCTAGAATACTTATTTTAACACTATGATACGTCAAAGTATCTTTTCTAGCACTTTGGTACCCAAAGTTTCAATCTACATTTCACTTTGATACCCTTGCCTATATCCAGTAGATTTTCTCTTAAAATTGTACCGCGTGCTTAGCAACTTGGTAAAATGGATCCAAATGTATCGCACGCTAAGGTTGTGATTTAAATTTAACAAAAAATCTAACGGAATTTGAACCGGGTATCAAACTGAAATGTGATCAGAACTTTGAGTGTCAAAGTGTAACGAAATACTTTGGGTTATCAACAGTACAGTGCGATTGAAAGCTCAGGGTACCAAAGTGATAAGGTGGGTAAACTGTAGGGTACCAAACTGAAATTAATCCTATATAAATCTAGAAAGGCGTATGAGAAAGTACTGAAACTCAATTGGATGGTTTCACAACAAAAGTAGATGAGCAGCTTGTGTTAGGCCCATAATCTGATTTCCAATCGTCTAGAATGTGATTTTGATCAATGGCTTCACAATAAAAGAATATTATAGTGAACAGTATGAGTCAATAATTTGGCTGGCTTACCATAAGTTTTTTTTCGCATATAATAATTTTCTAATACAAACAAAGTGCATACTACGTAAACGCAAGTAATGTGGAATTTGGCAATTTGGCAACTCTCTTAGCTGTGGTGAAGAAAGCAGCTTGGACTTTTCCAATATGACCATGCTCTATAAGTTTTATTAGCAACATTTGACGCAACTCTGTTCCCTAGAGACCTCTAGTTTCCTTGCCAAAAGTAGAAACATTCTAACAAAGAAGCAGATGAACCACAGTCAAATATTCTGCACGAAAATGGTTTGACTCTCTGGTACTATTTACTTCAAATGTGACGTTGATGCTGGCATTCAACTACTTAATACAAGCCTTTGGAATTAACCAAATATAACTATATATATTTATAAACCCATCATGAGCACAAGACCAGTACCGTACACATGGAATTCTCTCGAAGCTATCCCCCATGATCAGTGACCAGATTCTTTGCCTTCAGGCCTAAACTCAGGGGGGCGCACGTGTTTAGTTCTAGGTGACGGTATTATTTTGTTCGGAGAGAAAGCTATGAACTCAGAAGATGATGCCATCTTGAAGAAGCAAGGAATGAAGGAAGAAAGAAGAAAGAATCAAAAAAATTTACCGGACCCAGTAAATACAGCCACCTTTCTGCTGACACCACAGAAAGAAAACATCTCCGAAACAAATAAGAACGGCAGCATACCAGTGAATCAAACACAAATCTTCTTCAATGAGAACAAAGACTAGGCATAAGCATCAATAATTTTCACACAACTTGCAACAGTTAAGCCAAAACTCCGTAACTTTGATGCTAACCAAACACATGGGAGCTTATTGATCAAAGTTCCAAGAACAACATGCTAGCCAAAACTCACAGAGCTTGTTACCGATTTTATTTTAAGCGTGTGTGTGTGTGTGTGTGATTTTTTTTTCTGTTAATAAAATTCATACTCCTAAGTAAGAAAGGTTGGTTTCTCAGAGGGGACACCATAGGGTCAACAAAAAGGGGTCGCCAGTTCAGGGCATCGTGATGCAAAAAAGAGGAACTTTCTCCCTGAATAGAAAGGTGGTGAAATTTCCAATATTTACCTTAAATGGAGAGAAACAAAAGTACTACTAAAACACAGTGCATATTCACAGTAATCAAATGTGCAAAACTTAAGTACCTAAATCAGAAAATGATATATACTACACACACTTAAATTATTAAAGTAAAAAAAAAAGACCTCCGTTTTTACTATGGAATTTTCTCAACCAGAAGCACATTTCACTCGATGATTACATTTCATATTCACACCAAAATTTACGATAAATTTTGATTACAGTGATCCCACTTTCTCAACTAGATAATGCTCACCTAGTTATCCCAGTAGTTCCTTAGCTGCGACATATGGAGGAGGAGCTCATCCCGACCTAAGCCAGTGACACAGCTGGTCATGATCCATGGTGGCGGTTCTTGGTAGTATTTGCTGATCAATTCTTGAAACTGCTTAATATTCTCATCTTTTCGGCTCCCTTTACCACCTTTCACTTTGTCACACTTGGTAAAGACAAAGGTTACAGCAATCTGAAAACATCATATGAATGTGGAAATGGAATATTAGAGAAGGAGCCAAACCCAAGTTCCCATAAAGAAGAGGGTAATTGTGAAGAGATCCTCTTTACTTAGTATCTTTGTTTTGAACATACTACCTCCTCTAGTTTTGTTGCTGCATACAAACCTCATGGGTAAAATTTTGGACTCTTTTACCCTCAGGAGTCTATTTGTCACACAAAAAAAAAGAAAAAAAAAATTGAAGGGGCGAACATTATGAAGGTCTATCTGCAACAATAAAACTAGAGGGGTAGTAAGTTAAAAGTAGCGACACGAAAAGGGTCTATCTGCAATTAACCCTAAAGAAAAATGGAGACAGTACATTGTTGCGGCCAAGCCAATTAGCACAATCTAGGTCAATCTGTTGAGGTGGAACACTGGCATCAATAAGCAGCATGACGGAGACGAGCGTATCTCGATTTAGAAAGTAACCTTTTGTGAAGGACGACCAATCCGTTCGCATTGATTGTGAAGCATTAGCAAAACTACACTCAACAAAACATTGAACAGAAAAAATTAAGGGGGAAACACTACTTCAAGCATAAGAGTAGCAGCGTCAAAATTAAAACTAGAGTAAACACAAAATAACAGCAACTATTTTCAAACTCATGATTTGTCAAGCAAATATCAAACCCACCAAAATCTCTTGACCAACTTCGATGAGGTTGAGGACAAGTAGATCAAAGTACCTTCCAAGAAGGTGAGTGTATGTAGTGTCGAAGATGACAAAGTGAGATGACACTAGGAAGGAGATGGGCTTGGAGGATAAAGACCTAAGATACATTGGACGGAAGTCATGTGCTTTTCACTGTGTTGAGGGTTCGCCCTTAATAGGAGTGCATAGTGGAGAAGATTTGAGAAATTTGAAAAGAAGGTCACAGATATTTAAGAAAATATCTCGTTTATGGTTATTGTTGATGGGGGACAAAGATACATCAATGGAAGAGAGAACAGAGGGGCGAAGATAACCGAAGACGACTCACATGCCTTCCTACTCTAGGCTTCTATGGAATCACATGCATCGTCACAACGAGGACCTTTAAAACATCACACCAAAGAAGGGC
This sequence comes from Asparagus kiusianus, assembly GCA_022839385.1. NCBI lineage: Eukaryota > Viridiplantae > Streptophyta > Magnoliopsida > Asparagales > Asparagaceae > Asparagus > Asparagus kiusianus. The sequence goes on along the minus strand of BQKN01000071.1, from coordinate 1,019,827 downwards.
AATTTTCTTTTATAGAATCATCATTCTATACAAGAAGGCAAGAGAGCATTTTGTTATAAAATCTAGAAAACTTTAGTCCTAAGAAGAATCTCTTAAGATCTAGAAAATAGAATATTCCTAACCAACCTAAAAAAATTGCCTTATTATCTAGACTAACAAGATCTAAAAATTAAAACTGAAAATATCATACCTTAACTAAAAACTAATCAAATCCTAACAATAGAGTTACAAGAACTAAAAATTAAAACAGAAAATATCATGCCTTAACTAAAAACTAATCAAATCCTAATAAATCAAAGCAATAGAAATCCTAATAAATCTTCATGAAATCTATGTGGCTTTCAAATCTAGATCTATAATTTGTCATGCATCAATTATTCTCTCACTTCTTATAAAAAATTTTGCAATCAAATATCAAACAAATAATAATAACTTCCATAATAGAAGACAAATACATTAATAATATTTCGAATTTCGAAGTTCTACTCCCATGGAGTAGAACTTTATAAGGAACCCAAGAGAACACCTTGAGTGTTGGGACTGCGAAAACGTGATGGCATGTTAGGGTTAATTTAGTCCAACATTGGCTATTTGGGAAATTTGATGTGAGTTTCTACGGAACTTGGGCTCCCTCCCTCTAATAGGTAGCTTTTGGGAAGACTTCTTCTAAATGTTGGTCACTTAAAAATCCAAACTTATTAGTCCACCAATAATAGAATTGAAGCAGATGCTGGAAGAGGAATTTGAGATGTCTAATTTGGTTCCTAGGGACTTTGAGCCTCTAAAAGGCATCGGTGAAATGGAAGGAACAATGTTGAAGGTTGTAGGTAATAGGTGGAATAATTGTTATTCATTGTAGGAATTTCATCTTGAATCAATATTTTAGTGGAGCGAATGGGAAACATGTCAGTAGCAAAGAATTACACACACCCAACATCAATGCTTGGTTTGCCTGAAATCTGAATCCATCTTAATCCAGTCTCCATGTAGGTTTGCTACCTCCTAACTCTCGCCCTCATTCCATCTATCCTCCAGCAAATCGGTTTCTAAGGTTTTTGCCAACTACAAATCTAGCAGCTCACTCTTCTTCACCAATCTATAATCACTCGTCAACTTACTCTGCAAATTCAGACGGCGTACCACTAAATTGCCTACCTGAGTTCCCTATTTTGCGGTGAGAATTTGCATGCATGGATGTACAGGACGACGCAATTGTTTGACTTTTATTCAATTTCAGACGAGCAACAAGCCTATCACACTACCCTCTTCCTTAATGAAGCTCCTCTTAATTGTTTTGTTGGTTGACTATTTAGTGAATTGTTACATCAATAGGCTTCAAGAGGAGATCCGATTTGATGTTACGATGGAAGGGTCCAAAACAACTAAGGTTGCTTGTCGATCAGGTTATTTGTTTGAGAGCAAAATGTCCATATCTGAGCAGAGTGCAACACCAAAACCGATATCCTTCAAGCCAGTTAAGCTATTCCAAGCTAACCCAAGAAATCATCTGTAGCTTTAATGTCATCTTAATCTTCCATTAGAGGCATCTCACCACAGGAGGCGAAGGAGGGGCTTTTTTATCAATGTGATGAGAAGTACGCTTTAGTGCGTAATACAAAAGAACTATTCGTATTAATGGTATTCCCTTCCATATTAAGATGAATGGAAGCCACGATTATGGGTTTGATAATAATGAGTCAAGAGGAAGGAATAATGAAATGCTACGAGGGAATTTATTCCTTAAATTAAAAGAATCTATATTTTGACATAGAGGATGACGCCAATGCAAACATGGAGAATTATCAAGATCCAAATCCAAATTCATTGATTTGTCTGCCATTCATAGAATAAAACAACCTCAACTATGTTGTGATGGTTATTAGAGTAGTTGTTAGGATTCTGATTAGAGAGGGTGAGGATTAGATGTGAGTGTTATTTTAAGCATTGAAGAGAGAACTTGTAAATGTTATACTATGGATTAATAAAATCTTCTTGTTTATCAATTTTTCTTTCTCTTTCCCTCTTTTCTTCCCCTCTCTCTACTTCTCAGCAAATCCCTTGTTTCTCTCTTAAATCCACCATTTTTCTCTTATCAATTCTTATTTATCTTAACCAATTGTGATTGGGATGGAATTATAACATCCAATCCTCTTCTGTTCAAGTTTCTCATCAATGCTTTAATAGCATTGTTACATCTAATCCTCTCTCTAATCAAAAGTACACCCCGTCTATAATCAGAATCCAAACTATTCCTCTTAACAACTATCATAACGTAATTGAGGATGTTTTACTCATAACTAGACTTTGTCCACGAACACACCAGCCAGCTTAATCACAACTAGTGACGCAGCGCGGAAGTAATAACTTCAGAATCCATCAAGGGATGTTCTCTGAATCCACAAAGAACGATCTCTGAATTCACGAAGAACTTCGAATCCACGAAGAAATTATTGAAAGAGAAATTTTATTGATAAAAAATTATGCCTCTAGGACTTACAATAATTTGTTTAAATAGAAAATAAACGAGACTCATATTATGACTCAAACTTTACCAAAAATAGAAATAATAAAACTCTTCCTAAAAGACTCCCTAAGTAGGAAAGTAAATCGGGTAAATTTAGAATCAAACCGGATTGCTTCCTAATCAAAACAGACTCCTAAAATAGTAAAAAAACTGATAAAAACACGGATATCTCTCAATCCAGAGAGAATTTAGCGAAAGAGACGGTGGCAAACTAAACATCGGTAGGTTTGGTTGACTCCGTCTCAAAAAAATAGGCGATTTACATATATAATTCGTCCAATTCCGACCTATGGTTTGAGAGATATAATTCGTTCTTCGTTGCAAGTTATTTTCCTCAACCGAGTCAGCGTTTGAGCTTGTGTCGGTCACGCTTCTCCATAAATATATCTGCAGTGTGTTCTACATCAATCTCCCTTTCTTACAAAGAGCTCGACCCTGAGCTTATATTTGTATGAATAGTTGTTCCTTCTGGCGGGTAATACTCAAATAAATTTGTAATATTGAAACTAGGAAAAATAATCAAATCTGTAGGAAGGTCAACCACATAAGAATTGTTGCTAATCTTCTTTAGTATTTTGCATGGGCCATACTTTTTATTCTTCAGCTTGTTGTAGGTGCCCACCGGAAAACGTTGTTTTCGTAAAAACATCATCACCATGTCTCTCTCCTTAAATGCTCTTCAGTATTTTGCATGGGCCAGCTTGTTATAAGTGCCTACTAGAAAACGCTCTTTTCGCAGAAACACCATCACCATGTCTCTCTCCTCAAACATCTTCTTCCTCCTGTGTCGATCAGCATGCGTCTTATATTTAGCATTAGACTTCTCTATCTTCTCCTTCACTTCCTGTTGCATAGCACATATCTTCTCGGCCATATGATCTGTAGGAATACTCTGTCCTGAAAGCTTAGGCAGTGGAACTAGATCAAGATAATGGTCCGGGAGCCTTCCATATACAATCACAAAGGGAGCCCTACTTGTAGTTCGATTAAACAAATTCAGCATGTGCCAGAGCAAGATCCCACTGCTTCGGACGAGCGCCAGAGATAGGTCTGAGAAGGTTACCGAGAGTGCGATTTACCACTTCAGTTTGGCCATCTGTTTGAAGGTGATAAGTAGTACTGAATTTAAGTTAAGTATTGAATCGCCGCCGCCAGGTCCTCCAAAAGTGGGATAATAACTTAGAATGACGATAAGAGGCGATGGAGTTTGGCACCTCATAAAGACGTACTATCTCTCGGAAGAAAATGTTGGCAATATTGCTAACACCAACTATTTTCTTACATGAAATAAAATGTGACATTTTTAAAAATCTGTCAACCATAACAAAAATAGAATCCATACCTGGTTGGGTTCTAAGGAATCCTAACACAAGATCCAATGAAATATCATGTCATGATGTATTACGAACAAGTAAGGGTGTATACAATCCCGTATTTTAGGACCGTCCCTTAACAACTTGACAAACTGGACAACACCGTATATATTTTTCTACCCCTTTCTTTAGCTGAGGCCAGTAATCTCTCTTCAATAGAAGCAATCGTCTTATCACGCCCCAAATGTCCTCCTAACCCGCTAGCATGAATGTCTCGTATTATCTGCTCTCTTAGTAAACTCTAGGGCATGCATAACTGATCTCCATGAACATAACCAACATGAATATGAAAACCTCTAACTAACTGATTTTGTTGGCAGTCGTTCCAAATCTCCTTGAAGTCTTCGTCTTCTGCATAGAGCTTCTTTATTAAGTATTCAAATCAGTCACTTCTGCTTGTAAAGTCACCAACAGACCAGCTCTCCGACTGAGTACATCAGCAATCTTATTCTGTTGTCCAGACTTATGCTTCAAAACAAAGATGAAACGCTGCAGAAATACAATCCAACGAGCATGCATACGATTAATAGTAGTCTGACTATTGATGGACTTCAAAGCCTGATGGTCAGTATTAAGCAGAAACTCTCGTAAGACTAAATAGTGCTCCCAATGCTTTAAAATCTAGACTATGGTATACAATTCTAGCTGATATGTGGTCCACATCTGTCAAGCTTTTCTAAGTTTCTCGCTATAAAAAGTGATCGGACGCCCTTCTTGGGATAGGACACCACTAATTCTTATGATAGACGCATCACAATCAACTTCAAACACCTTTTGAAAATCTAGAAGTACAAGCACCAGTGATGTGGATAACTTCTCCTTATTTAGTGTAAAGCTACGGTTTGCATCTTCTCCCTAATTAAACTTATCTTTTTTCATGCATTCGGTGATAGGTGCTACAATGTTGCTGAAATTTTTTGACAAATCTCCTGTAGAAAATCGCTAGACCATGAAAGTTACGAACGTCGCTGACAGTCTTCGGCGTAGGCCAATCTTGAATAACACGCACCTTTTCTTCAACATGGATGCCCTCTGCACTGACAACAAAGCCCAAGAATAATAGGCTACAGGTCATGAAGTTACACTTCTTCAGATTGATGTACAACTTGTTCTCCTGTAAAGCCGTTAGTACCTCCCTCAAGTTGTCCAGATGCACAGACTCATTCTGACTATAAATTAGTATATCATCAAAATAAACTACAACGAACTTGCCGATAAAGGGTTTTAATACCTAATTCATCAACCGCATGAAAGTGCTAGGAGCATTGATAAGGCCAAAATGCATGATCAAACCATTCGTACAAGCCTTCTTTTATCTTAAAGGCAGTCTTCCACTCATCTCCTTCTTTGATCAGAATCTAATGATAACCACTCCTAAGATCAATTTTGGAGAACATTTTTCATCCAAACAACATATCTAGCATGTCTTCCAGGCGAGGGATAGGAAATCGATGCTTTACGGTAATCTTATTGATAACCCTACTATCCACACACATACGCCACTCTCCATTCTTTTTCGGGTCAAATAAGGTCGGCATGACACACGGACTCATGTTAGATCGAATAAGGCCTTTCTGGATGAGCTCATCTACTTGTTTCTGCAAGATCTTCCCTTCTTTTGAGCTCATCCGATAGTGCAGCAGGTTTGGTAAGCGTGATCCAAGTACGAAATCAATCCGATGTTGAACGTCTCGAAGCAATGGTAATTCGGAAGGGAGTTCGTTAGGCATAACTGTATCAAATTGTTGCAAGAGGGTCTGTACTTCAGGTAAAATTTTGGTGGAGGCGGAATCCTCATTTCCTAATACAACAAGAGCATAAACCTTGTTAGACTATTTCAAATCTTTTATAAAACTTTTATTGTCAATGGTCAAAAAGGTCTTCTTTTAAGAAATATTTGTTTTGATTAGCCCATTCTCTGTAAGAGGCATGAGCACAACTCGACGACCATTCTTCTTAAAGATATAAACATTGTTCTTCCCCTGTGCGTGGCATCAACATCAAACTACCATAATCTGCCTAACATATGACAAGCATCCATCTCAACTACATCACACAATGCCTCATCAACATAATTTCAGCCAATGAAAAAAAATACCCGAAACCTCGTTAACCTGCACATCGTTACCCTTACGAATCCAACCAATCTTGTAGGGAGCGGGATGTTTCTCGATCTTCAAATCTAATTTCTCCATCATCCTTTGAGAGACAATATTCTCGTTACTTCACTATCAATGATAACATCACAAGTCCTATGTTTCACGGTGCACCTAATACGAAAGATATTATGCCTTTGTGGTGCTTCTTCTGTCTTCGTAGCCAATAATAATCGTTGCACAACTCACGAGAGCTGATCCCCATCATCAGGATCCACCCCATCACCTCCATAGTCTTCAGCATTATCTTGGTCTATATCCTCCTCTTCATGATCTATCATATTCACAACACTTCTCTTAGGACACTAATTGGATCGATGACCAGGTTAACCATATCTATAGCACTTGATTGGATCAGGTTTGGCATATTGATTCGATGGTGTAGCCTTTTTTGTTGTTGTCGTCGTTGGTCCTGTACCTTTCTAAGCTGTAGCATCTTGATCAGAAGCAATTTGAGACTGTTTGTTCCCACCATGATTAAAGCTCATGCACGCTCCGTCGGAAGTTGTCCTCGATCCTCTATTATTCTATCCAGTTGTCCACGATCATCTATTATTTTGTCCAAGTGTAGCTCTACCTTTTCGGTTAGGCTAACTATGTCTGTTAAAGTATATATCTGCTATAACGATACACGATCCTGAATTACTATCCTCAATCCCCTATATATAGAGACATGTTGGGCATGTAGCGGGATGACAGCCGATAAAACTTTTGTGTGTACTCATCAATTGTTCTTTCACCTTACTTATAATTCTGATATTGTCTGAATAAGACTTGTTCATAATCACCTGGTAAGAAAAGAGCTTTCAGTAATTTCTTCATCTTCTCCCACCTATTGACTTTCGGCTTTCCTTGACGAGATCGATTCATGTATACTGATTCCTAACAAGTTAATGCTCCACCTTTAAGTCGGTAAGCCACCAACTTAACATTATGCTCATCTGGGATCTCCATATACTCGAAGAACCTCTCCACCTCTGCAACCCAATCGAGATATTCTTCGATATGAAGTTACCCATTAAACGATGGTAGATCCATCTTCATCTTGAACCCTCCAGCATTATAATTATCCATTTGTTGGCGGCCTTTGCGATCATCACCGCGACATGAGGCTTCATAGTTATCGTCACCGCTGTTGAATTCATCATGTGGAGTCGGATCACGTCGCTGACGACTATCAATACGATTTCGAACTCACCGTGTTCAGACGCTCCACTACCAACACAAGTCACTCTATGACAGTCTTCATCTGATTAACATCGCTCTTTAACTCATCGAACTTAGTTCGGTAAATAAGCGCTTGGTTGTCTGTCATCGGATCGGAAAACAAGGCTCTGATACCAATTGACGCAGCACGGAAGTGATAACCTCGGAATTCACTAAGGGGTGTTCTCTAAATCCACAAAGAACGATCTCTGAATCCATAAAGAACTTCAAATCAATGAAGAAATTATTAAAAGAAAAACTTTATTGGTGAAAAGTTATGCCTCTATGGCTTATAATACTTTGCTTAAATAAAAAATTACAAGACTCCTACTATGACTCAAACTTTATCAAAAATAAAAATAACAAAACTCTTCCTAAAAGACTCTTTAGGATTAGGAAAGTAAATCTGTCAAATTTAAAATCAAATCGGATTTACTTCCTAATTAAAACAAACTCCTAAAACATTACCAAAAATAATAAAAAACTGATAAAAACGCTGATATCTCTCAATTCGGTGGGAATTTGGCAAAACGGACGGCGACAAATCGAACATCTATAGGTTTAGTTGACTCCGTCTTGAAAAAATACGCGATTTACATATATAATTCATCCAATTTCGACTTATGGTTTGAGAGATATGACCCATTCTTCGTTGCAAGTTATTTTCCTCGACCAGGTCCGCGTTTGGGCTTGTGTCGGTCCCGCTTCTCCATAAATATATCCGTGATGTTTTCTAAATCAACTAGTTAGATTAATAACAGTTGATAAAAGAAAAATAGGGGAAGAACAAGGGATTTTTAGTGAGAAATAGAGAATTTGGTGAGAGATAGAGAGAGGAAAAAGAAAAAGAGCAAAGAAGAGAAATTGGGAGATAAAAATATTTTTATAAATAAATATAGTCTGCTCAAGTTCTCACATCAATGCTTAAATAGCATTGTTTCATTAATCCTCTCCCCCTCTAATCAGAATCCAAACAACTGTAACTACCACAATGCTATTGGGGTTGCTTTATTCTACTTATGCAGACTAACTAGTTTGGGATTTGGATGATGACTCTGACAGTCCTTCCTACTTGCATTGGCGTTGCTCTCGATGTCAAAAGTTAAATACCTTGCAATTAAGGAATAACATTCCTTTCATGTTGCTTTGTTGTTCCTTTCTCTAACTCTTGGTTACCGAATTCTCAATTGTTGGGTGGTGTCTTTCCTGAAATTGGAGAGTACGATGACAAGTGATTATAGGTTGTTGAAGAAGAGTGATTCGGATTTGGAGGGAACCCTACGGACTGTTTTTTTATAAGAAAGATGAAATAAGATCAACTTAGGAGGTAGTCAGCACAAAATAGTATCATGGAAATTGGGTTGTAATAAAATAAATTCATATTTGGGGGTGAACAGAGCATTGATTTTGGGTGTGTAAAATTCTTTTGTATTGTCATCTTTTCGCACCTGCTCCAGCGAAATATTGGTTTGAGATTAAAATCCTACCATCATTCATCCTACAAATAACCTACAAAATTATTCCTTTTATTATTCGATGACATGATGACCCTTAGAAGACGGTCAAACTCCCTACGACCCAGCTTGCTTTTGGTGCATGGCTTTAACACCAAATTTCATAGGGGAAGAACATGATATTTTAGAGAGAAACGTGAAATTTTCTCAGAAGTAGAGAAAGGAGAGAGAAAAAGCGAAAGAAAAGTTTAGAGATAAGAAGATTTTACTAATTCATAGCATAATACATACAAGTTCTCACATCAATGCTTGCTCAAATAGCATTTCTACATCTAATCCTCTCCCCCTCTCTAATCAAAATCCAAACAACTCCTCTAGCAACCATCACAATAACAATTGAGGTTGTTTCTACTACTCAAAGACTAATCAATTTAGATTTCGATCCAGACCATAACAAACTTACATATCTTTGGTCATTCTCACACTTGAGGACTAGCATAGAATGTGGTCAGCTGTTAGGCTTGTGACAAGGTAAAATCAACATACTTCTCGCTCAGTGTTTAGTTATCAAAGATAGCCTTCAAGTATGAACTTCTTTTCTTGTTACTAAGGCTTTATTAAGTTTTTTTGAGTGAAACAATTGGAGGTTACCTCTATACTATTAACAAGAGTTTAATGAAAAAAATAGAAATTAAAATAGAAGTAAAACCAACAAACAAAAAGCTAAAACAAATTGATATGATAAATAAGGTCCAAAATGGTCTGCTCTATCTTTTATTGTCTGAAGACTCATGATCATCTTTCAACTAACGAATCAAAGTCTTCTATATCTTTCATTACCCCTGATTATGCTACCATGAGCTTGGTGGCCCTTGTATTTTTGCGGTCATCATTCTTCAACATAGCTTAAGAAGACATAATGTGTGCTGGTATCTAACCCCTTCCAAATTTGACAACATCCCATTACTTACTCTTAGGCTTGAGCTTTAATACTTTTTCGCTTTTGTGCGCTGAATAGAAACCTTAATGTCAATTCTTTAGCATATTCTCTTATTAAACTCTAATCGAAAAATAGACAAAAATCCTTGGAACATCAAATCTTGCATTATAAACTCATGAGTCCATGATAAAACTGTTACCTAGATTCGTAGAACATAAAACTCAAATCATTAGAGGTCAAGGTACCCTCCAATAGCAAATTGGTGCTACCTTTCTTCCTTGTTATGTCGACCCTAGCTTATGGGGTCCACCCAAAATACATCCCTGGTGCCCTCCTAGTTATTCTCAAAGTTCTCTCTGTGTGAAGCTAAACCGAAATCACGTATGCTTGCATCAAGACAATCCCAGTGATCCACATTGCCCATAAATCGGATCACCAACTCCTTTGTTGCTGGTCACACCAAAATTACACCCCCTTTCTACAATCGCTATCGACATTACCCTACTTGTGTGAGGTAGTCCATACGCCTCAAATCCTCACCTTGCAACAAATAAGAAGATCTGGGTTGGCGTCATATGTTGTTTGACTTTGTCAAAAGAAGTTGATGCTAAATCTCTGTTGTTTAGAAAATCTTAAGCCAAGACATTTTTGTAATTCGAGCTTCTGACCTCTTAGACATATGTTGAAAGTTGTTATGTCAACCTGATGAAAGACTAACCTCCATCATAGGAAAAACAAAAGTATCTTGATTGAACAAAGATGGTTGTTTTCGTTTTAGTGTTGTTAATGCTTCAATGTTTCTTTGTTTTTCTTTTTTCTATTTTCGCTAAATGGATGGACTATTTTGTCTCTTATGATATTGTTGCAAGATTTTACAATTTTAAATTATGTTTATTTTAGGTACACTAGGCGCTCCAGCCATTTTGAGAAAATAAAAAAATAGTTTTTCCATTTTAAAGAAAATCAAGATTTTTATCCAATTACAAGAAAGTATACAAACTCAGAATGGTATGATTTGAAAGTATATGCATGTGTCCTTGGAAAGAAAGACTGTTTTCTTTATCATATAGCTGATTTCCATACATATTAATACTATTTTTGTGTTTAAAGAAATCGCTAGTCCCCTGAATCATCATGATATTTCTATAATATTTATTTTGCTAACTAAGATGGACATTTTAATTAAGAAAGTGTTTGAACCCATAGTAGCTTTTCATTTAAAATTAACCTAAGGCTACAGAAAGTGCTAAGCGCCCACGGCACTAAACCGCATGCCTAGAGCCTAGGCAAGGCCTAAGTTGTTTTCCTATTTTTGTTTAAGTGGTAATAGATGAGGTTTTCTAAAAGATGGGGAGATGGAAGAACTGTTCATAGTTAGTAGAGGAGGCTAGAAGAGTTTGGAGAATGTTGGAGGACGTGGAAACTGCGACGTGGAAACTGCAACTAAGGCAATCATGTCCAAAACCTAAGTGGTGCAGTCAAGGTAAGCATCTTATACTACCGTAGGCACCCCTTAAGTCCTAGGCAAGCAACTGGGTACTGTCTAGGCCTAGACTGGCCAAGTGCTTGCTTTCTAAAACATTCACTCTACCTCTATATGTTGTTTGACTTTGTCAAAAGAAATTGATGTTGAATCTTTATTATTTAGAAAATAATCCATCGCGGCATCTTTGGAGCCCAAACTTTTAACCTCTTGACATCTGTTGATAGTTGTTATATCAACCTGATTCTGTGAAGACTACCCACAATTGTAGGAAAAGCAAAATTATCAACTATTCTGTGCAGAGATATGATCCCTTAAGGCCATAAAATTCTCCTCAATGGGATGCAAATTAAATCCACTCACAACACTCTTAGAAACCACTTTATTATTATTCATGAACCGGTCTAAACTTGGTCCAGTCCTCGATTCATTGGCCAAACTCAAATCTGCTGTCTTTTTCTTCACCAAAACATTCCAAGTCAGAAAATAGTCTCGAAAACAAGTTGTTACTATTAGATAATTCTGCCTCTTGAGGTTCATGATGAAAAATCTTCAATTTCTTTACCCATATCCACTAAGACAAACAAGGGGTAAAAAACATCTATCTACTACCACTAGAATGAAGGCCTAGATGTCATTTAGAGATTTACGCCCAATTTTGATTCGAGTAGATTTAGCTCATTTCCTCTCACCACTAAGTCGATCAACATTAAGAAGTGAGCCAAGCTGTTTAACTAGATCTTCAGACCCCAAATGCTCCCAACAATGAATTGGCAAACCAAACACATGAATCCACACTACAACTAGCAGTCTTATAGCAACCAATCCCTCCTCTCTAGACCATTAAGTCGGTCGTAACTTGAAAGCCCCATCTTTGAACTCTTTAACGCTGAATTTGAGAGTCCATCCATGAGGCACTTTGAAGGAAATACTATGAGGAAACCATCCCTGTTATCCATGAAATGCCAGTTCTACCCATTGGCCTCTTTACATGCATGCTGCAACGCTTCAATAATATTTGATGTAGTAGCATACCTAAAAACCACTTTGATTGTGACAAATTACTTTTTCAATTTGAGTTGCAAACTCTCAATCAAAGGAGTCACTCAAAATTTAGCCAACCGCTCTCTTACTCCAGCTTCATAATCACTGGATTGTTTCTCCTCCTTTTCCATCATCGATTTTGCATCACCATTTTTGAATCTCTCTAGAGCTGATTTACCCACTAAGTGAGCATCTCCACCAACTTGTTTGTGACTTTTATTGACTTAGCTATGTAAGGGCAATCCGAATTAATATGGCTAACCTGTCTACAATAGTAACAAGTTAAACCTTGGGGACGAGATTATCTAAGATGAGCAAGAACCCACTATCATACCACTTAGAGACTTTGAATTGGTTTGAATTTCTTAGAAAGCATAGCTTGCTTAAGAGGCTGACTATCTATAAGAGATGATTTCTCCTTCTTAAGGGTCAATCTATATTTGACTTGAGTCCATTCCTCCTCTCCTATCTTAGACATAGTTGATGTTGCCTACCCTACCCCTCGATTTCTAAAAAAATACCCTAGCCCCCAATTTCCAAAGTTAGTGCTCCTAATCAACCAGCTTATGAGAGGACTTAAAGGAGGAACCTGTATGCTAGACCAAAGAAGAAGAGCTCTTGAGATCTAGTCGAGCTATCTCAAGCTTGTTTCCAAGGTGAGGTAGCATTAAAAGTGGAGTTTTGTCCAAGTAGATACATATAGCTCTCTATCACCTCTTCTAGATCCCTCATAAGGAGAAGCATGGTGGGATCTCCTAGAACGCCGAGAAGAGAACCTCCTTACTACACCAACTTCCACATCTTTTTTTTCCAGGAGCTGTAATTGGATCTAGGATGTCTCCTCTCTTCATTGCTCTCATCGTTTTCTTCAAACATGTTCCCCTTCCAAGTTGAGGAGATGTCTCAAGGAGGGAGGGAGATCCTTCACTACTTCTCTCCTCCCTCCTACCCTTTTCTGCCACTTACATAACTCGTCCACAGCATCTCCATAGCTTTGGAATCTGCATCCGAGAGTTGGGGTTGGGGAGACACATAAAGAGCTCTGCTGGAAATAGTGAGGTTGAAGATGTTAGCCCAACGGGTTAGCTGGAAGGGGAACAGTGATAGGAGCTAGTACCAGCAGAAAGATGGAGGGGGTTCATGTCCCTCCCTAAGCGCCCTCCCTCACAGCTCTATTGAGTTTTGCACCAAATTTCATGAAACAATGAGAATGTTGACAAAGAAATTGTTTTCCTCACTCTATAGATACTGTAATTGTTCTATTTCTAAATTCACACAGCAAAGATATACAACCTAAACAAGTAGACTCTTTATTCATTTGAACTCAGTATTTCAAAAGCATTGAGTTAAACACAATGTATCAATTTTGTTTCGAGTGAATTCTACAAGAACCGCCTTAGAAGGAATCAAAAAGGGGGAAAAATGTTACATGGTTCCCAATTAACTCAATAATATACAAAATGCGGCAGCTTAGTTGCGTCAAGCAAATAAACAAACATTTGGTCTGCAAGTGAAATTCTTACCCATATCCCGGCAAATCCACAATGTACCAACTTTTATTCACCAAGAAGTGATTAATAAGCTGCGTCTTCCCTTAAAAAACAAAACAAACCAAAAACAAAACCCACAATTAATCAAATTTAAATTGCCAAAAAAAACCAAACAATTCGCCAAAACCCACCTGGTTTTTTCGAAGTAAGAGCAAACTCCTTCTTTTTCACCAGAGAATTGATAAGCGAAGACTTGCCGACATTGGAACGCCCAACAATGGCGAACTCCGGGCGCTCGTCCTTGGGGCAGTCGCGAGCACGTGCGCTGCTCTTGACGAACTCGACCTGCTTGATCTTGGCGTCGCCGGCGTAGGGGCCAACAACGATGTTGGAGCCGGGGAGGACCATGTCGGCGGTGACATCGGCACGTGCGACCCCCGGCGGGACGAAGAGGGCGGCATCTGAAGAAGTGGGCTCACGTGATTGGATGGGAGATGACGACGACGATGATGATGATGAGGAAGAGGAGTAAGATAAAGTTTGAGGATTGGGTTTAGATTCATAGAAGATGGAGAGCGAACGAGGAGGGAGATGATGGGGGAAGGAGATGGGAAGTGGGTAGCTTAAGAAGCGACTGCGGAGCAACATATTGGCGGAAGTGGGAGAACAGAAAAGTGAAGTAGAGGGAATCAGTTTGGGGCTAAAGTACCAGTGCTAGTTTCGCCGAAGCCAAATAGCTTAGCATAAAAAAGGCTCAAAATAGTTGCAAGTTGTTTTAAAATTAATGACTCCACTTCAGAGGAGGACGGACAAGGTATAACACTTGGAGACCTAATAGCAATTTCAATGTTTTTAAGGAAGGAGTGCATTTGGTCTATATATATA
>BQKN01000071.1:973778-990272 GCA_022839385.1 Asparagus kiusianus | reverse complement strand
ATATATATATATATATAGAGGTAAGAAAAATTTATGTGCATATCTACTAAAATCTGATACGGATGTACATGAAAATATGAGCGGATATGCATGTGGAATGGATATGAGAAAGCTAGATAATATTAAGGAGAAATTTTCAAAATAGCCTCATTTCCAAATGTAATCCTAAAAATCGACCGAATCTTAAGTTATTTAGAGAAATCGACCCAGTTTTTTGCCACATCAGCATCGTGGCTAGAAACAGGGTCATTTAAAAAAGGCAAACTTTTAATTAGTCAGGGTTGGCAACCCTAACTAATTAGAAGCTCTTCTAACTACGAGTGGGATTAGCTAAGTCGTGTTAGGCCAAAATAGTCGGGGTTGGGAACCCCCGACAATTTGGACGAAGCAAATTTACCCATTTATTCTTTCCTCCTACTTTGTAAATGCTTTAATTTTCCCATTTTATGAGAATTTCGAGAAAAAGAGGGGTTAAAATAGGGATTATTGCAAGCGAGTATTCAAAAGGCATCACTGATGGATCCACAATTGGGAATCATCATCAGTAGCAGGAGGAGAAGGAGCTCTGGGGATTTGGGCTGCGCTGTTGGCCTGGAGTGCTTACAGGGCTTAATCAGGGCCCTGAAAATGGGGTCCTGCTTCTCCTTTGACAATAGCAGTGGTGGCGCCGTCGAAGGAAGCTCGATGCCAATATCGCCGCTAATATCGCTTGGGTCTAAGAAGTCGAGGAAGGGAGGCGGGGGAGGGAGGAGGAGACCTGGATAGTTGTTGTTAAAGTGGAAGCACCAACAGCTCATGCAAAAGATCCCTGGGAGGAGGTTTCTTAGTGGAGTTGTATGCAAATAAAATTTCCTTATCCTTAACAAATAAATGCGGAACTTCGCCTGCATGACTGGACTTCGCCTGCATGTTCAAGTTCGCATGAACCAAGCTTAGTTCGCTTGTTCACCTGGACAACCAAGTGCAAATGAGCTAAGTTTAGTTCGCCTGACTCTGCATACCAAGCCAAGCCAAGTTCGCCTGTGACGCTAAGTTCGTCTGAACACTTAGCTCACCTGAACTGATTGAGCTTTGCCAGGGTGACTCGTACGAAGTTGAGTTCGTCTGAACACTTAACTTCACCAACACGAGTTAAGCTCGCCTGAACGCTTAACTTACGAAGCTCGCCTGCAAGTTCGCCTGTAAACTCACCTGTAAAGCTCACCTAAATGGTCAAGTTTGCCTGAACTGTTTGACTAAGTCAACCACTAAGCCTGAATAGTGGGTGCGGTTGCAACAACTTCCCTATGTTTTAGGAGTTGGTTACAGCCTATCTTCCTCTATAAAAAGCCACGAATGACTACAAAAAAAGGTCTTTGAGTTCTTGGCATTCAAGAGAACCAAGCTTTAAGCATTCTTGTGCATTCAGCTTTCAAATATTAGTTCAAGTGCTCGAAATCATCCAACAAATCTTCTACCATGCACTGAAGTTTGTTCACGACCTCGTTCAAATCGTCAAAGAGAATCAAATTCGACACGAGCATCGAGGGAGGCATCCTATCGCTCCGTAGATCCCATATTAAATAAGGAGAGATCAGATTAATTCTCTCTGCTTCTATGCAAAAGTGATTTTCAATTTCTAACAAACAATTCAATTAATACAAATTTGAAGTTAATTTTTACAACCTACAGAAGATGGCGATCATGTAGGAGTCAAAAATTACCTATGGGCTCCCGAACGTAGCTCGAGACGGAGAGAAGACAATGAATGTCATTATTTGAGTCAAGGAGAATTATTTGACACCGACTAGCGTATGAAGCGAGTCAATGAAGCGTACGAATCAACGGAACGACAGAATAACGAAGAAACAATCAGACCAGGGGTTACATTTCACTCATGAAAGGAGTGTCACTCACGTCTCGTCCACTCCATGTATGATTCGCCTATAGGAGGTTGTAGATCATATCTTCGGCTTTTTGACACACTTTGAATCGTGTCATTCCAAGATTAGATGAGAAAATTACAGCGAAAATAGTTAAGACGAGTAAAACGGCGCATCGGTCGAAAACCGAGACACAACAAGTGTCTCAGCTAGCCGAGACACAAACTGTGTCTCCACCAACCGAGACACAGATTGTGTCTCAGCCAAGGCCATGATACAAAGAGTGTCTCATGTTCAAATATACTATTTTTCACCATTTCTTCGTCGTTAACCGTCGGGATTTTGATAGATTATGATCCAACTAATCTGAAGCTATCTTAGAACGTGGTTAAGTGGTTACAACTGAGAATGAGATCAAATTAGTGGTTCTTATCCAAAACCGAGCATCTAAAGCCTACAAATACAGCCCTAGGGCCTTCATTCACACTGATCCGGAATTCTCGAGCATCGGCAAAGTCCTGTCGAACTGAAGAGTGAGGAGCTTGAATTTTAGAGAGGAGAAAGAGAACCCGACGAACTATTTAGTATAAAGAGGAAGAGTTTGAGAGATCTGCATCCGTTCATCCATTTTCCATGAGATCGCGCCTAGCTGTTATTTGGGTCAAAAGTTGATGTTTTCATTGCTTTGAATCTATTACAACTTTAGTCATTACAATAAACTCAAATAAATGAGAAAAGTAGATCTTTTTATAAGATCGACTTATACAATGAAAATGTAAAATAGTACAACTCTTGTCAAATAGCGCAACGGATATTTATCACCCGCTGCTTGCGTGAGAACTTCGCCTGTGCCGGGGACGTTAGTATCCATAGACCGTGGCGGATCAGATCCGGTTGACAGATTAAGTTAATCAAATCTCTTACTTCACGAAAGAAGTAATCGCTGTAGCGGTAATCCCGACCAAGCGAGATTACGGCTCTTCTCAAGATTAAGACTAAGTTTAAATCCGGAGGAATAGGGGACGGGTCTCAGATCTCTCGAAATCCACTCTTTATGCACAGAAATTCGATAAGATCTGCTAACACTCGTTGTAAATTCGTGGCTCCGCTCTCCAATTTGGCAGCGTTTCGCCCTCTTGATCTCCGCCCCTGTGAAATGAGCCCCTAGGCCTGTATTTATAGGCTTTGGTTGGGGGTATTTGAATAAGAATGAGTGATTTGGCCTTATCTTTAGTTAATAATGGCCTAACCATGTTTGTGGATGATATCAAGTCAGTTGAGAACCCCTGGAACGGATAAATACTACGAAAACCGCTTAAAAATCGTCGAAAACAAGTTTAGGGATAAAATCTACGCGACGGCCACTGGTAACCCGTGGGGGTGCGGGTCAGCCGTGACTGACCCGGGGGGGGGGGGGGGGGTCGGCTGCGTCTGACCCACGCTTGCGCGAAATTTTTTGCCTTGGCTGAACTTTTTGGTATTTTTCAATTTTCTAGGACTTGTATTTTCTGTCGTTTTGTGTATTTGATCATCTTGTTGACTTGCACGCATCATTAACTCGCTTCATACGTTCGTTAACTTCTTTACGGCACTTGGAACTGACCGACAAGTGCGGCGGGCACTTTGGATCTGACTGACAAGGGCGTCGGGCGCTTTAGATCTGATCGACAAGTGCGTCGGGCGTTTTAGATCTGATCGACAAGCACGACTGACTGGCGAGTGTGTTCGGTCACTTGGAGCTGACTGACGTGCGCGAACTGACTAACTAGCATAATGGCTAATTAGAGGCGACCGGTGAATGCACGAGACACAGTTGGTTCGCCATTCTAGTTCATGCACTTGTCACCATCAGATAATCCCCTTAGACTCGAATAACGATGTTCATCATCTTCTCTCTATCTCGAGCTATGTACGGACACTTATAGGCATTTTTAGATGCCTACAGATACCCACTCCAAAGTGTTTCAGCCTCATTCCTTTATAGAAAAGTCTGAAATACTTTGGATGTGATAGGTCCCACCTTCACTCGGTGTCAAATGACTTGTAACTGGCTTCAATTCTTGACTTCTTTAGCCTTCAGCATATTAAGCGTTTTGTTGAATAGATAAAGTTCTTCCGGTGCTGCGTTTATCGTTTGACCGTTGTCGAAATCTTAAGCCGAAGTTGGTGTATAAGCATTTGAACTTAGCTCATGTTGTTGAATTGACGTTGAACTGATCGTCTTCGTCGGGAATTTATATTTGGATCGCAATTGAACTCCTCAGAATCATCCTTTAATCCGGAATTTTTTTCTTAGCCTTATTTTCGCGAAATTGTCGATGTGTTGACCGGCATCGACCTTTACTGTAACCGATGTTAACATTTGCTGTAACGTGCTGATTGGTGTTAACACAGTTTATATTCATACGTTTGCTGGAGTTTACACAGTTTAAGCTCTTAAGGTATTAGAGTGTGACGGTCCCAAATGTCGGAGCTACAGTACCAACTATTAAAGCTGATTCATATGCATGTATGAATCTTATCCTGAAGTTATTGGATCCTCAAGCGATGAGACCAACTAATGAAGCTGGTGCGTCAATGACTCTCACACTTTATAGGATTTTTGGAAAACTCTCACTCTCAACGGGTTTGATGAGCTTTTACCGACTACCGTTTTAGTCGGGCTAGCATGTGGATTGTTTAAGTCCGTTCCGCATATAATATTGTGCTAAAGAGTTAACTCTTTTAGTGCTATGATATTGAATACGTAGACTTCGTCTTTCTTACGGGAATAGACTAACATGTAACGCGTGTTAGGCATTGACTTATCCCAACTTAGGATTCAGGATAAAAGTCTCTAGACTCGAATTCTGGTATCTTCTTCAATCAGTGAAAGACTAAACCGGCAACGTGTATTAGGCATTGACTTATCCCTACTTAGGATTCGGGATAAAATTCTCCACGCGTATGAGGCACAGATTTTAGAGTTATAATGTTGAAATATTGTGTCTTCTCTTGGGACAAAGACGAACCCGATGTGGGAGAGGAAGAATTTTATATTCTATCTCCTAAAGCTGAAGAGGAAGAATTTTATATTCTATCTCCAGTTGTCAAAGGAAACTCAAAGTGGGATCTCCACTTTCAGAATCCGGGAAGGTGAAACTAAGAGTGGGATCTCTACTCCGAGAATCAAAAAAATTTGGATAATCCTAACTGTCAGAAGGTTTGATTACTGAAATAAAGGTGGGTTTTTCATTTATCGAGAGTGAATTATGGTTTTTGGCTCTAACTATAGGAAGGTTTAACCAAATGTGAGGTTTGAGATGACCCTAACTGTAGGAAGGTTTGATCGCTCGATCTGAAAGTGGACCTCTCGTTCATGGAAGGAACCGAGAGAAGATTTTAGTTGTGATCCTAACTGTAGGAAGGTTTGACCAGGTGGGAGGTTTGAGACGACCCTAACTGTAGGAAGGTTTGATCGCTCGATCTAAAAGTGGACCCCTCGTTCATAGAAGGAATCGAGAGAAGATTTTGGTTGTGGTCCTAACTTTAGGAAGGTTTGACCAAGCAAGAGTGCAAATTATAGTAGGAGTGTTGATTCATATAAATCACTCGAAGGGAGTTCCTGGTGTTAAGTGACAAATACTTAACACGAAGGGGTTTGACAATTGCAATGATCAGGAGATAAAATTCCGAGTACTATGTTCGGACTCTGACAATGAGAGTGTTGAGTGCACAGATGTAGCAGGATTTTGAGTGGGAGTTTCTTATTCATCACCTTCTTGTAGTGACCGGGTTATCCCTAAGAATACACTATATAGAATTCTTTTGGGAACTTCCCGTTACATCCACCCCTAGCTTTCTTTGTGAAACTGGGTCTAACATTGTACTTAGCTGAATGGTCGGGTTATCCTTAAGAATATCACATACGATATTCTTTCAGAAACTTCCCATAAAAATTCAGAAATAGTTTAGACTTGTATACCTGTTGGAGTATTGAGAAGCAGTTTATACTCGTATACTCTTTGGAGTATCGGAAGGAGCAGTTTATACTCTTATACTTGTCAGAGTCTTCATTCGGCTTAATTTAGCATTATAACATCGGCTTTAACCAAGGTTTGAATATTATTCTTGAGAGCGAAGCAAGCCTTGGTGGGATGAAGGATCCTCCCGTGGTACGCACAGTACTTTAGATTAGAAGTATTGTCAGCTTCTTCCTGATTTGCGATAGGTGGTAGCTTGATCTTGTTGTTTTCAAGGAGGGATTCGAAATTGGCTGGAACGTCTTCATTCTTGAAAGAGTACTTTTTTGGAGTCTAGAATTCGAAGTCTTTTGCTATCTTCGGGGTTGTTATTACGACGTCTGATTAAAGTCAACAACTGCTACAGGTGCCTTCCCCTTACCACGGGAGACGAAGCTTGAGTTCGGAGGGTTAGCCGTCGGTTGGCTTCTCTCGGCTTTCTTCCTTCTGAGGAAGCGTTCGGCCTACTCTTTGCGCACTTTTAACTCTTTCAAGATGTTGGACGGTGCTACTCCCATAACTTCTAACACGTCCAAAGAGAGGTGGTTGTGATAGGTTTGGAGGATGAAATTTTCTGTGATCGGATCTCGGCAGTTCATCGCCTCATTCCGAAAGCGCTTGACGAAATCGTCGACCGTCTCGTCGTATTCCTATTTCTCATCAAAGAGTGTCCTAATTAACACCTTGGCGTCATCATCAAAGAAGTGGGCGAGGAACAGGTTCTCCAGGTCTTCAAAGCTGTTAATGCTTCCAGGGTTGAGATGGCTGTACCAATCAAAGGTGGGCCCGCAAAGGGTGCCAACGAATGACCGGACCATCAATGCATTATTGCCAGAGATCATGCCCAAGTAAGACTTGAAATAGATCAGATGCTGAATGGCCGAACCCTTCCCATCGAATGGCGTGAAGTTGATCAGGTTAAACTTCGTCGGGTATGATATTGAGTCCCACTCTCTTGGGTAAGGACACAGAATACCGGTTTTCTTCACCACTTGAGCAAACATCAGAGCGTTGATTTTGCTCTCGAGATCTTTTAACTTCATCTGTATCATGCTTTGGACGATTTCTGAGAGGAACAACACGACCACCCCCGATATTATCATCTTCGGTAGGACCACCCCCAGCATCGTTATCCTTAGTGGATTCATTCACATCTGAATCGCTAGCTGCTTGACTAACATTGTTACGATGATTGGATTCACCTATCTGATTTGACAAGGCTCGGATCTGTTGGTCATGCTCTTTCCTCATCCGTAGCATAGCCATTTTAATTTCAAACTTGAAGTTCTCTTTTTGCTTAGCCAAGACATCCTCGATGATTTTGGCCACTTGCTCGGTGTTAATCATAAATACTTTGTAGGATTACCCCGGACTGGATACCATTTTGTCGGAAGTAACTGTAGAGTTAGTATTTGATGCTTCATCATCCGAGGATAATCCCCTCTGCAGTCTCTGATAATCCCTTTGTCTAATGGTTCCTGATTGCAACCGGGTTAGACGATGCGATATGAGTGGGTCAGAACTAGAAGGTCGAGTCGATTTTCCCTTGTCAGCTATATTAACCGTGACTATGGATTTTTTAGGTCCGATAGCTTCTAGCTAAAGTTGAGATATTAGTTGGGCTATTCCCGAATTGACTCCTCTTCCTGGAGAAAATTTGGGGCTAGAACTACTTGAAACGATCAGAGATTTTCCCTTATTGACCATATTGATGGCGACTTCTAGGAATTCGTCATCTAGAACGACCGATCTTCTTTTGTGAGAACGCCTTGATTTGGGTTTCGACGCTTCAGAGGAAAGCCTTTGGAATACCAAGACCCTCTGTGGAGCGGTCTTGGGGCAGCTACACACTAATAATACTATCCTGATAATTTTAGCACACGAACAATAAGAGTCCGCTTCTCGGTTACTCCTTTTTCGAGGCTTGTTCATACCCCCAGCCTGATAGTACAACTCATCGGCATAATGATCGGAGCAATCTACCGCGTGTTAGCATGACTTCTCAGGTATAACGTCGTCGTCTGACGAACACGTTTCTTTGTGAGGACTTGTCACTTTGATGGCGTTCTCAAGAGTCACACGTTTGGAGCCACACTTTCCTGAGCATGGGACCTCAATGTGCTCATGGGCACTGACTTGTAGTCCGAGGCAGTCGACTACAAGAGTTTCCTCTTTACGATAAGCCTCAGACTTGTTATAAGGGCGAGTACGACCCCCAGCTTAATGAGTTGCTCGGGGTTCAATCACCAGACCCAAGCGCTCTTTGATCAAAACTTTACCTTGATCCTTATGCAAAGGACCCAGACGATCTGCCATTAGCTTCTTGCTTTTGAATAAGTCTACACTGCTATGAGGCTTCACTGAAGTATTAGATCAATAAGAACATGGGCGAAACTCGACGGAATCAGAAAAATGGGTGCAGAGTGTTTCCTGTCTCGGCCCTGGCGTGGGTCAAACCTTGGTGATCCGTGGCTAGGAGGGTCAGACTTGGGTGACCCACGACTGGGAGGGTCAGACATGAGCGACCCGCGGCTTGGAGGGTCAGACTAGGGTGACCCACGGCTAGGAGGGTTAGACATGAGCGACCTACGGCTTGGAGGGTCAGACTTGAGTGACCCGCGGCTGGCAAGGTCAGACATAAGTGACCCGTAGCTTAGAGGGTCAGACCTGAGTGACCCGTGGCTTGGAGGGTCAGATTTGAGTGACCCATGGTTTGTAAGGTCAGACTTGAGTGACCCACGGCTGGAAGGGTCAGACTTGAGTGACCCGCGACTTAGAGAGTCAGACTTGAGTGACCCGTAATTTTTGATCTTTCCGGCCGCTATCTTAGACTTTGGCCTTTGAGTTTGATGCAGTCCTGGTTGTTTCTTAGCTATGTCCTTCTTCTGCATCTTTTGTGCCTTTTGCACAAGAATTCACGTGTGTGCAAGCAGTGCGCGGTACTTCTGGATTCGCTCCTCAAGAGTTGCACGGATCCTTTTGACTTGGATCGATTCGCTTGTTGATGATTTGGAGGAGGGGGCATTTGCTCGTTATTGGGGGCGCTTGACGCTTCCTGTACTTTAGATTCGACTTGTAACAAATCCCGTCGATTGGTTCCAAAGCTTTGACGAGCTGGCGCGTGAGGCGTTGACGTTGCCTTTGATGTGCCCTCTTCGATAAAATTAGCACGCCTTTAGTACTCAACTCCTTGATTGAGAAGGAGTACAGATCTATAGATGCGGCCTTGTTGAAGGCCGGAGAGCGTTGCAAGGTGCCGCTACCATAGCAACGGGGGCGTTGATCTTCCTACCCTTGCGAGTGGAGGAGGATCTGGAGGAGAAGACAAACAGATACTCCTCAAACTTCTGTTGGTCGAACTCGTACTCGACCTCTTCTTCAACCGGGATCCGGATCCGAGGTTATGACACATCAACCTTTGCAAAAGGGCTGTCGGCTCCCACTGTGGTCGCCAGCGTGTTTGGGTCAAAAGTTGATGTTTTTATTGCTTTGAATCTATTACAACTTTAGTCGTTATGATAAACTCAAATAAACGAGAAAGTAGATCTTTTTATAAGATTAACTTATACAATAAAAATATAAAATAGTACAACTCTTGTCAAACAATACAACAGACGTTTATCACCCGCTGCTTGCGTGGGAACTTCACCTGTGCCGGGGACGTTAATATCCATAGACCGTCGCGGATCAGATTCAGTTGACAGATTTTGTTAATCAAAGCTCTTACTTCACGAAGAAAGTAATCGCTACAGCGGTAATTCCGACCAAGCGAGATTACGGCTCTCCTCAAGATTAAGACTAAGCTTAAATCCGGAGGAATATGAGACGTGTCTCAGATCTCTCGAAATCCACTCTTTAGGCATAGGAATTCGCTAAGATCTGCTAACCCTCGCTATAAATTCGTGGCTCCACTCTCTAATTCGACAGCGTTTCGCCCTCTTGATCTCCGCCCCTGTGAAATGAGCCCCTAGGCCTATATTTATAGGTTTTGGTTGGGGGGTATTTGGATAAGAATGAGTAATTTGACTTTATCTTTAGTTAATAATGGCCTAACCATGTTTGTGGATAATATCAAGTTAGTTAGGAACCCCTAGAACGGATAAATCCTGTGAAAACTACTTAAAATCGTCGGAAACGAGTTTGGGGATAAAATCTATGCGATGGGCACTGGTGACCCATGGGGGGCGTGAGTCAGCTATGACCGACCCGCGCTTGCGCGAGAAATTTGGCCTTGGCTAAACTTTTTTGTATTTTTTGATTTCCAGGACTTATATTTTCTACCATTTTGCATATTTGATCATCTTGTTGACTTGCACGCATTGTTAACTCGCTTTATACGTTCGTTAGCTTCTTTACGGCACTTGGAACTGACCGACAAACGCGGCGGGCACTATGGATCTGACCGACAAGCACGTCGGGCTCTTTAGATCTGACAAGCGCGTCGGGTGTTTTGGATCTGATCGACAAGCACGAGCCGACTGGCGAGTGTGTTCGATCACTTAGAGCTGACTGACACGCGCGAACTGACTAACGAGCATGATGGCCAATTGGAGGTGACCGGTGAACGCACGAGACACAGTTGGTTCGCCATTCTAGTTCATGCACTTGTCGGCATCAGATAATCCCCTTAGACTCGAATAACAATGTTCGTCGTCTTCTCTCTATCTCGAGCTATGTACGGACACTTATAGGTATTTTTAGATGTCTACAGATACCCCCTCCAAAGTGTTTCAGCCTCATTCCTTTATAGAAGAGTCTGAAATACTTTGGATGTGATAGGCCCCACCTTCAGTCGCTGTCAAAGGACCTGTAGCTGACTTCAATTCTTAACTTCTTCAGCCTTCAGCATATTCAGTGTTTTGTTGAATAGATGAAGTTCTTCCGGTGCTGCGTTTATCGTCTGACCGTTATCAAAATCTTGAGAAGAAGTTGGTGTATAAGCATTTGAACTTAGCTCGTGTTGTTGAGTTGACGTTGAACTGATCGTCTTCGTCGGGATTTCATATTTGGATCGCAATTGAACTCCTCGGGATCATCCTTTAATCCGGAATTTTTTTCTTAGCCTTATTTTGGCGAAATTGTCGATGCGTTAGCCGGCATCGACCTTTACTATAACCGGCGTTAACCTTTGTTATAACGTGCTGACCGGTGTTAACACAGTTTATACTCGTACGTTTGCTGGAGTTTACACAGTTTAAGCTCTTAAGGCATTGGAGCGTGACGATCCTAAATGTCGGAGCTGTAGGACCAACTATTAAAGCTGATTCATCTGCATGTATGAATCTTATCCTGAAGTTATTGGATCCTCAAGCCATGAGACCAACTAATGAAGCTAGTGCGTCAATGATTCTCATACTTTATAGGATTTTTGGTAAACCCTCAGCCCTCAACGGGTTTGATGAATCTTTACCGACTACCGTTTAAGTCGGGCTAGCATGCGAATTTTTTAAGTCCGTTCTGCATATAACGTTGTGCTAAAGAGTTAACTCTTTTAGTGCTACGATATTAAATCCGTAGACTTTGTCTTTCTCATGGGAATAGACTACCCAACCACATGTATCAGATGCAGACTCAGGATTTTTGGCAAATCCTCAGCCATCAACGGATTTAACGTGCCTTTACCGATTATCGTTTGAATCGGACTTGCATGCGGATTGTTTAAGTCCGTTCCGCATGTGACGTTGTGCTAAAAGAGTTAACTCTTTTAGTGCTACAATATTGAATATGTAGACTTCGTCTTTCTTACGAGAATAGACTACCGGCAATGTGTGTTAGGCGCTGACTTATCCCTACTTAGGATTTAGGATAAAAGTCCCCAGACTCGGATTCTGGTGTCTTCTTCAATCGGTGAAAGACTAAACTGGCAACGTTTGTTAGGCATTGACTTATTCCTACTTAGGATTCAGGATAAAATTCCCCGCGCATGTAAGGCACGGATTTTAGAGTTATAATGTTGAAATATTGTTTCTTCACTTGGGGCAAAGACGAACCCGATGCGGAAGAGAATGAATTTTATATTCTATCTCCTAAAGCTGTAGAGGAAGAATTTTATATTCTATCTCTAGTCGCCAAAGGAAACTCAAAGTGGGATCTCCACTTCCAGAATCCGGGAAGGTGAAACTAAGAGTGAGATCTCCACTCCGAGAATCGAAAAAATTCGGATAATCCTAACTGTCGGAAGGTTTGATTACCGAACTAAAGGTGAGTTTCTCATTTATCGAGAGTGAATTATGGTTTTGGCTCTAACTGTAGGAAGGTTTAACCAAATTGGAGGTTTGAGTTGACCCTAACTATAGGAAGGTTTGATCGCTTGATTTGAAAGTGGACCTCTCGTTCATGGAAGGAATTAAAGGGAGATTTTAGTTGTGATCCTAACTGTAGGAAGGTTTGACCATGTGGGAGGTTTGAGACGACCCTAACTGTAGGAAGGTTTGATCGCTCGATCTGAAAGTGGACCTCTCGTTCATGGAAGGAATCGAGAGGAGATTTTGGTTGTGGTCCTAACTGTAGGAAGGTTTGACCAAGCAAGAGTGCAAATTATAGTGGGAGTGTTGATTCATATAAATCACTCGAAGGGAGTTCCTGGTGTTAAGTGACAAATACTTAACACGAAGGGGTTTCACAATTGTCAATGATCAGGAGATAATATTCCGAGTACTCTGTCCGGACTCTAACAATGGGAGTGTTGAGTGCACAGACGTAACAGGATTTTGAGTGGGAGTTTCTTATTCATCACCTTCTTGTAGTGACCGGGTTATCCTTAAGAATACACTATATAGAATTCTTTCGGGAACTTCCCGTTACATCCACCCCCAGCTTCCTTTGTGAAACTGGGTCTAACATTGTACTCAGTTGAATGGTCGGGTTATCCTTAAGAATATCACATACGATATTCTTCCGGGAACTTCCCGTTAAAATTAAGAAATAGTTTAGACTCATATACCTGTTGGAATATTGAGAAGCAGTTTATACTCGTATACTCTTTGGAGTGTCGGAAGGAGCAGTTTATACTCTTATACTTGTCAGAGTCTTCATTCAGCTTAATTTAGCATTATAACGCCTGCTTTAACCAAGGTTTGAATGCTATTCTTAAGAGCGAAGCAAACCTTGGTGGGATGAAGGATCCTCCCGTGGTACGCACAGTACTTTAGATCTGAAGTATTGTCAGCTTCTTCCTGATTTACGATAGGTGGTAGCTTGATCTTGTTATTTTCAAGGAGGGATTTGAAAATGGCTGGAATGTCTTCGTCCTTGAAAGAGTACTCTTTTTAGAGTCTAGAATTCAAAGTCTTTTGCTGTCTTCGGGGTTGTTGTTGTGACGTCTGATTAACGTTAACAACTGCTACAGGTGCCTTCCCCTTACCACGGGAGATGAAGCTTGAGTTCGGAGGGTTAGCCGTCGGTCAGCTTCTCTCGGCTTTCTTTCTTCTGAGATAGCCTTTGGCTTGCTCTCCACGCACTTTCAACTCTTTCTAGATGTTGGACAGTGCTACTCCCATAACTTCCAACACGTCCAAAAAGAGGTTGTTGTGACAGGTTTGGAGGATGAAGTCCTATGTGATCGGATCTTAACAGTTCATCACCTTATGACTTTGACGGATCCTTTTGACTTGGATCCATTCGCTTGTTGATGATTTGGAGGAGGGGGCGTTTGCTCATTGTTGGGGCGCTTGACGCTTCCTGAACTTTAGATCCGACTTGTAATAGATCCCGTCGATTGGCTCCAAAGCTTTGACGAGCTAGCACGCGAGGCATTGACGTTGCCTTTGATGTGCCCTCTTCGATAAGATTAGCGTGCCTTCAGTACTCAACTTCTTGATTGAGGAGGAGTCCAGAACTGTACATCCGACCTTGTTGAAGGCTAGAGAGGCGTTGTAAGGTGCCGCTACCGTAGCAACGGGGGTGTTGATCTTAATCTGCGCTTGTGAGTAGAGGAGGATCTGGAGGGGGAGAACGACAAATACTCCTCGAACTTCTGTTGGTCGAACTCGTACTCGACCTCTTTTTCAACCGGGATCCGGATCCGAGGTTACGACACATCAGCCTTCGCAGAAAGGATGTCGGCTCCCACTGTGGTCGCCAGCGTGTTTGGGTCAAAAGTTGTTGTTTTCTTGCTTTGAATCTATTACAACTTTAGTCGTTACAATAAACTCAAATAAACGAGAAAAGTAGATCTTTTTATAAGATCGACTTATATAATAAAAATATAAAATAGTACAACTCTTGTCAAACAGCACAACAGACGTTTATCACCCGCTGCTTGCATGGGAGCTTCGCCTGTGCCGGGGACGTTAATATCCGTGGACCGTCACGGATCAGATTCAGTTGATAGATTAAGTTAATCAAAGCTCTTACTTCATGAAGAAAGTAATCGCTATAGTGGTAGTTCCGACCAAGCGAGATTACAGCTCTTCACGAGATTAAGTCTAAGCTTAAATCTTGAGGAATAGGGGACGGGTCTCAGATCTCTCAAAATCTTGCAAAAACTGCTTAAAACCATCGAAAACGAGTTTAAGGATAAAATCTGCATGGTGGGCACTGGTGACCCACAGGGGGCACGGGTCGGCCGTGACTGACCAGCGGGGGGGGGAAGGTCGGATGCGTCTGACCGGCGCGAGCGTGGGTCGGCTGCGTCCAACCCGCGTGGGCGTGGGTCAGCTGCGGCCGACCCGCACTTGCACTGGAAATTTGGCCTTGGCTGAACTTTTGGTGTTTTTTGATTTTTTGGGACCTATATTTTCTGCCGTTTTGCGTATTTGATCGTCTTGTTAACTTGCACACGTCGTTAACTTGCTTCATGCATTCGTTATCTTCTTTACGATACTTAGAACTGATCGACAAGCGCGTCGGGCGCTTTGGATCTAATCGACAAGCGCGTCGGGTGCTTTGGATCTAACCGACAAGAACGAGCTGACTGACAAACGTGTTCGGTCACTTAGAGAATACTGACACGCGCGAACTGACTAACAAGCGTGACAGCCAATTGGAGGCGGACGATGAGTGTACGAGACATAGTTGGTTCGCCATTCCAGTTCATGCACTTGTCACCATCAAATAATCCCCTTAGACTCAGTTAACGACGTTCATCATCTTCGCTCCGTCTCGAGCTGTGTACAGACACTTATAGGTATTTTTAGACACCTACAGCGTGATTCTCGAGAAGAGTTATTACCTCGCTTTGCCGAGATAGTTACTTCAATTTCTTGACTCCTTTGTGAGTTAACGAAATCTATATCTTGATCTGATTGCTCGGTGGTCCATGGATAAACCCCAGCATAGGCAAAGATCACACACAAACAGTGGGTGATAAAAGTCCGTTGTGTGTGTTTTAAGAGAGTTGTAATCTTTTATTTTCATTTTTGTTGAGTTTATTATAACGACTGAAGTTGTAATGAATCCACTAATGAAAGAGCCAACTTTCCACCAAAATACGCTAGTGACCATAGTGGGAGCCAACAGCCTTGCTATCGAGGCTGTCGTGTCACAGCCGCTGATCAAGATCCATGTGGATGAAGAGGTCGAGTATGAATTCGACCAACAGAAGTTCGAGGAGTACGTCTCCTCCTCCTCCTCTAGATCTTCATCTCCCTACAAGCGCAGGAGGACCACTTCCCTGAAGAAGGTTCGTTGGTCTTCAGATCTGAAGACTCAGGGTGATAATCTTCATCCGAATGCTGCTGAAGCCTCCTCTCTGGTCTCCAGGAAAGCCGGATCTGACGTTCGTGATAACTCCTTAAAGGCCAAGAAGTTTCCCACTGAAAGTGCACTAGTGCTGACGAAGAGGGCTCGTCAGAGGCACCGCCAATGTCTTGTCCGACAATTCACCAAGGCTTTAGAGCAGGTGGACGGATTCCACTATCAAGCAAATCTAGAGTTCAGAAAGCACCAAGTGGCTAAGATGTTTCCACAACAAGCATCGGGATCCTCCTCCCAACCGCCGACTAATAAATGGGTTTGTGTCAAACGAACCCGTTCTACTCTCGAGGAGCGCATCCAGAAGCGTCGTGCACTTCTTGTGCATGCCCAGATCCTTGTGCAAAAGGCACAATAGTTGCAAAAAAAGAGGTGGTCAAAGAGCCACCAAGATCTAAGCAGGTTTGGGTGCCGAAATATGACGCCCCTGGGTTCACACAAGGCTGCAGTCCAAGGTGAAACCAGAAATGTCAAACCTGCCATGCACCACACAGTGCAATAACACGTTTCACCATCACAACTACTATCTCTCTAGTGGAATCAACAACAGGTGTAGGTACAAAGCAAGTAAAAAGGTAAACCAACAATACTGGATGAAATGATAGGACATAACACATCTCACCAACAAAGCAAACTGAAGTACATAACCAAAGTCTGAAATGAATAAACTGGAGTTCTTAACAAGTCTCAAATACAATAAGTCTGAGTAAAGGAAATAAAGCACACAGCCTTTACAACTTCTAGAATAAACTCTCAAATGTTTAAATCAAAAAGTCTACAGTGGAGCTCAAACGAAAAAAATATATCTAAAGTAGACAGCTGACACTAAAGTGCATCTCTATCAACCTGCGGCACTCCGTGCTCCTGGCTCGTGACCTGAAAAGGGGGAGAGACAACGAGCGTCAAAGCGCTAGCGAGTAACATCACAACCAACCCCA
>BQKN01000071.1:918383-963778 GCA_022839385.1 Asparagus kiusianus | reverse complement strand
ATTTGGCTCCATAAAACCAATAAAAATTTAGTTCTTGACATGAAAACGAAAGGGGTGGGGGTTGGGTGAGAAATTACTCGCCTTGGGTGCTGAGGAAAGCCCTAGATCTGAAATAGATTGATTCCCTTCGCTGGAAATCCCAAATCCCGCTGAAAATCTTCAGGAACTTCCCCAAATCGCCAAATCCAGGTTAGGGTTTTGAGAGGGAAGAGAGAGAGGCTAGGGTTTACGTTTGAGGTGGGGAGAAACTCTCCTGGGTTGAGTTGGTATAAATACCAACTCCCCAACCCGACCCGAAACCCAAAAGCCCAAAAACTAAAACCCGAAACCAAACCGGGCAACCTCTCTGATCGCTGATCGGTCGACCGCGCTGGTCGACCGCGTCGGTCGACCGATCAGCACAAAAATGCCTGTTGATGGCATTTCACATGCTGGCCATATATCACTCGATTTCTCTCACTTGTAAACACCTGCTGGGTTCCCAAACACTGATAAACATATATATATATCTTATGTTTATATGGTTATTCATCACAAGGGAATTATTTACTATTGATAATTCACACATATATATACATATATACTATAGAAATTTTCGGGGTTTTACACGAAAGCTAAAACAATGCCTACAACTACACTAAAAATAGCTAAGACACCTCTACTTAGGCAGAGACGCCAGTCATGTCTCTCACCGAATTCTAGCTCCAAGGCTACCTCCCAGTCTCCGTCAATTTCCGATCCCATTCCTCTTACTCCCGCACCTCCGGTGAAGCCCTACGGCAGCATGGATCTCTTCAAGTTCATGATTCTATTAAAGGATCGCCTTGGTCCTCTACCTAAAGATCGAGGCAAAGCTCCTGTTAAGGAACGTTTGGGTTCGTTGAATTAATCTTGAGCAACTCTTTAGACTGCGGGTTGTATACATCCTCCCAACAAACTAATTCCAGTAACCACTCGCTTGGGAGTACGTGTGAAAAACCAAGAGCCCGTTAGGTTTTCACTCTCACAAATATCTGATTGCAAACGTGTGACTCCTGTGAACGTCAACAAGACATTGCTTATTCAGAAGAAAATGTGTCTGGTAGAAGACGACGTTATACCTGATAAATAGTCAATAGGTTGCTGTGGCCACAACGCCGATGAGTTGTACTATAAGGCTGGGGTAAATCTTGAAAGAGAAATACCCCAGAAATGAACTCTCACTGTCCTTGTGAGAGGCTAATCAGGATAGTCTTATCAGAGTGTAGCTACCCCAAGACCGCTCCACAGAGAGTCTCGGTATTCCGAAGGCTTTCCACTGAAGTGTCAAAACCCAAATCAAGATGCTCCCATAAAAGAAGATCGGTCATTCAAGATGATGAACTCCCAGAAGTCACCATCAACATGGCTGACAAAGGAAAGTCTGTATTCAATTCGAATAATGCTAATCCCGACTTTTCTCCGGGAAGAAAAATTGATTCAAGAATAGCATGACGAGTGTCTCAACTTTAGTTAGAAGCCGTCAGATATAGGGATTACCCAAAGATGCACGAAGGACTATCTTCAGAGGATGAACTTTTGGATACTTGCTCCGTAATCATCTCTAATGATACAATATCTAGCATAGGGCGAGCTCGAGAATTATTTATGATCACTACCAAACAAGTGGCTCAACTTCTTCAAGAAGCCTTAGCCAAACAAAAAGAAGATTTTAAAATTGAAATGGAGATGGCCGTGCAACAGGTCAAGGATTTATATGATCAATAACTTCAGGAGTTGTCAAATCAGCACAGTGAATCCAATCATCATCACACTACCAATCAGGTAGATAGCGACTCAGAGATAGAGGAGACTATCAATGCCGATCCTCCTCCCAATGACAAAGATGTTGGGACTGGTCCCAACAATAATACCAATACTGGTGGTGGCCCCATCACTAATGACAACACTGAGGGTGATCCCATTGTTCGTCCTCAAAATCACCCGAAGAAATATACAGGTGACGATGAGATGATGAAAGAGCTGGAGAATAAGGTCAATGCCTTAATGTCTGCTCAAGAAGTAAGGAGAAAGGGCATTCCGTGCCCGTATCTAAGAGAGTGGGATTCAATCCCGTACCCAGTGAAGTACAATCTAATTAACTTCACGCCGTTTGACGGGAAAGGTTCATCCACTCAGCACCTAATTTATTTTAGGTCCCACCTAGGAGTGATCTCCAGGAATGAACCCCCTGATGATTCGATTATTCGTGGGCACCCTTCGCGAGGCGACCTTCGATTGGTATTGACGTCCCAAACCAGGGAGCATCAATTAACAACATAGAAAGATCGTTCCTCAACAACTTCTTCGACGATGACACTAAAGTGTCGATCGGAGCTCTTCTGGATGAAAAGCAAAAGGACGGAGAGTTAGTTGACATCTTCGTCAAACGCTTCCGGAATATGATGATGAATTGCCGAGATCCGATCACAGAGGAGTTTATACTCCAGATCTGCCATCACAATCTCTCCATCAATGTCCTCGAAGTTATGGGGGTTGTCCCATCAACCACCTAGAATAAATTAAAACTGCTTGGAGAACAGGTCGAGCGTTTCTTCAGAAGAAAGAAGGCTGAGAGAAGCCAACTGACAGCATATATGGTTGCTATTGATGTTAATCAAATGTCACAACAACAGCCTCAGAAACAGCTAAGGACTCCTAATCTAAGGTTCCAGGAGGAGTATTCTTTCAAAATTGATAAAGTTCCAGCTATCTTGAAGTAAGTCCTCGCCAATGACAAAATTAAGCTACTACCTATTAAAGATCAGGAAGGAGCTAAGAGGATTAATTATCCAAACTACTGTGCATACCACAGGAGGGTTCTTCATCCCACCAAGGTTTACTTCGGCCTCAAAAATAAAATCCAAGTCTTAATTAACTCGGGCGTCATAACGACAAAACAAGCCAAATAAAGATGACCTAACCTCCAACAGGTATATGAAGTTAAATTGCGCTTGCAAACTCCAAAGAGTATAATAAACTGCTCCTCCTTTTAACTCCAATCGGTACACGAGTATAAACTATCTCCCCTAACTCCAATGAGTATATGAGTATAAACAGCTTCTCCATGTACTCTAACAAGGTATACGAGTACAAACTATTTCCCAAACTCTAAGTGGTACACGAGGCTAAACTGTTCTCTACCTTTGATGGGAAGTTCCTGGAGAATACTACACATGGTATTCTTAAGGATAACCCAAAACCAATAAATTCTTAATTATGATAAAGAATGATTAAGAACCTCCCACTCTGGCTATGTAATCATTTTCGAGATGATTAAAACCCTCCCACTATGACTTCTCAAGCACTTTTTCGTCGAGATAAGATTCAATGACTTTATCCGGTTAATAGTCCCTTACGAAACCCCTACGGTCTAATTGTAGGGTGATTAATCCCTCACTGATCAAATCAATTGACGGTGGGTCCACTAAAAATTATTTCTGGTTTGATCCACTCAAACTCCCGTTGTGTTTGTGCACTCAACACTTCCATTGTTAGAGTCGGGACACAGTGCTGGAAATTTCAAACCCTCTTGTGTTAAAGTCCTTGCAACTTAACACCACAAAGTCTCACTATATTGAATAGGGATTTATGCAAATCGACACCCCAACTATCATTTGTACTACCTCACTCCTATCTTGGCCAAACCTTTAAACAGTTAGGACCATAACCAAATTCCCCTCTTGATTCTTTCCATGAACTAGAGGTCTACTTCAAAATCGAACGTTCAAACCTTTAAACAGTTAGAGTCGTTCCTCCAATCTAATTGGTCAAACCTTTAAAAAGTTAGGGCCTAAGCCAATATCTCCTCTCGATTTCTTCCATGAATGAGAGGTCCACTTTCAAATTGAACGATCAAACCTTTAAATAGCTAAGGTCATCTCAAACCACTATTTGGTCAATCCTTTAAACAGTTAGGGTCAAAGCCGAAATCCCCTCTCAATTCCTTCCATGAATGAGAGGTCCACAAATTAAATGATCAAACCTTTAAATAGTTAGGGTCATTTCAATCCCATATTGGTCAAACTTTTAAACAGTTAGGACCAAAGCCAAAATCCTCTCTCGATTCATTCCATGAACGAGATGTCCACTTTTAAATTGAACGATTAAACCTTTAAACATTTATAGTCATTCCAAACCTCACTCGGTCAAACCTTTAAATAGTTTGGACAAAAACCGGAGTTCCCTTTCGATAAACGAAAGACATCCACCCCTATCGGACGATCAAACCTTTAAACAGTTAGGATCGTCTCAATCTCCCCTCTGGTCAAACCTTTAAATAGTTAGGGCCAAGATCGAAATTTCATCTCAATAAACGAGAAACCCCCCTTCAGATTTGATAATCAAATCTTTAAACAATTAGGGTTATCTAAATCTTTTCGATTCTCAGAGTGGAGATCCTATTTTGAGTTTCTCTTGTAGCAGGAGATAGAATATAAAATTCTTCTTGTCCAACATCGGGTTCGTCTTTGCCCCAAGAGAAGACGCAATCTCTCAACATCAAATCCATGCTTCACATGCATGGGGGACTTTATCTCGATTCCTAAATAAAGATAAGTCTGCATCTAATAAATACTATCGGATGGTCCGTTCTCGCAAAAAC
Organism: Asparagus kiusianus; assembly: GCA_022839385.1. Classification (NCBI taxonomy): domain Eukaryota; kingdom Viridiplantae; phylum Streptophyta; class Magnoliopsida; order Asparagales; family Asparagaceae; genus Asparagus; species Asparagus kiusianus. The sequence continues at coordinate 959,157 of BQKN01000071.1, read as the reverse complement.
GACCAAGTCTACGTATTCGATATCGTAGCACTAAAATCCATGCTTTTCACGCATGGGGAACTTTATCTCGATCCCTAAATAGAGATAAGTCTGCATCTAACACATGCTACCGGTTAGTCTTTTGCCACTAAAAAGATATCAGAATCCATGTCTGGAGGATATTATCTCGATCCCTAATTAGAGATAAGCCTACGTCTAACATGCATTATCGGTTAGTCTTTTGCCATAAAAAAGACCCCAGAATTCATGTCTGGGGGACATTATCTTAATTCCTAATCAGTAATAAGTCTACGCCTAACACGCGTTGCCGGGTGATCCGTTCTCGTGAAAATAACCAAGCCTATGTATTGAATATCATAGCACCAAGTCTAAGAGAGTTTATTCTCTTAGCGTAAGGTTACATGTGGAACGGACTTAAACAATCTGCATGCTCGCCCGATTCAAACGGTAGTCGGTAAAGGAACTTCAAACCCATTTATGACTGAGGGTTTGCCAAAAATTCTATGAGTATTATGCTTATCTATTCTAAATAGAATGTGTAATCATAATAAAGGACAAAAGTCACTAATACATCAGCTTCACCAGTTGGTCTCGTGACTTGAACAACTGAGCTAACCTCAACTCCAGTCGAAGCTATGAGGATAATAATTTCAGATGTTTAGCAACTTTAGAGATAGTAGTTATATCAGCATCAACGACTAGTCCTACAATCAAATCTCACACAAAGAGCTTAACTTGGTGAGCGTCCAATGCATTCTCGGCTCATTCTTCCCACACTCCGATGAGTATATGAGTATAAACTACATCTCCTTGCACCTTTGATGAGTACATAAGGTTAATCTGATTCCCAAAACTCCTAGAAGTATACGAGTATAAACTGGTCCTCCTCTCTCCAAAGACTTAAGAGCCTAAACTGTGTAGACTCTAGTTAATATATGAGTATAAACTGTGTTTATACTAATCAGCACACGCTGTAAGTAAACATCGATCAATGCATTGTGATGAAGGTCAATGCTGGTCAATGCATTGTGATGAAGGTAAATGCCGGTCAACACGTTATGATGACGGTCAATGCCGATCAAAGCGTAGCCGTAAGTTAATGCTGGTCAACGCATTGTAATGAAGGTCAACACCGATCAACGTATTATGATGAAGGTCAACAATGGTCAACGCATTGTAATGAAGGTCAACGTGTTGCGAGGAAGAGTCAACGCCAGTCAACACATTGCAATAAAGGGCAATGCGTCAACAATTTTAGCCAAAACAAGGCTCAGATTGACTCCAGAACAAAGGACGATCCTAAAGATTTCAACCGTATTTTAGATATGAATTCTCGATGAAGATAGTCAGTTCAAGCATCGACTCAATAACACGAGCTAAAATCATAAATCAACACACCAGTTTCAATTCAAGACTTTGACAACGGTCAGACGATAAATGCAGCGCTGGAAGAATTTTAGCTATTCGATAAAATGCTGACAAGACTAAAAATTATAGAACTTAAGAACTAAAGCTAATTATAGGTTCTTTTACACTGACTAAAGGTTGGTCCTATCACATCTAAAGTATTTTAGACTCTTCTATAAAAGAAACGAGACTAAAACACTTTGGAGGGGGTATCTGTAGATGTCAAATATTACCTATAGGTTCTCGCACATAGCTCGAGATAGAGAAAAGATGATGAATATCATTATCAAAGTTAAGAAGGACTATCTAACACTGACAAGTGTATGAAGCGAGTCGACGAAGCGTATGAATCAACAAAACGACAGAATAACTAAGAAACTATCTGATCAGGAGTTACGTTTCACTCACAAAAGATAGAGTGCTACTCGTGTCTTGTCCACTCCATATATGATTCACCTATGGGAGGTTGTATATCTCTTCTTTGGCTTTTCGACGCACTTTGAATCGCGCCATTCTGAGATCAGACGAGAAAATTACAGCGAAAACAGTCAAGGCATGCAAAATGGCGCCTCGGTCAAAAACCAAGACACAACAAGTGTCTCAGCCAGCCGAGATACAAACTGTGTCTCAGCCATCCAAGACACACTTTGTGTCTCAGCTAATCGAGACACAAATTGTGTCTCGGCTAGGGCTGAGACATAGAGAGTGTCTCAAGCGCGAAAATACTATTTTTCACTGTTTCTTCATCGTTAACCATCAGGATTTTGATAAATTATGGTCCAACTGATCTGAAGCTATCTTAGAACATTGTTAAGTGGTTACAAGTGAGGATGAGATCAAATCAGTGGTTCTTATCCAAAAACCGAGCTTCTGAAGCCTATATATATAGCCCTAGGGCCTTCATTCACATAGATCCGAAATTCTCGAGCATCAGCGAAGCTCTATCAAACTAAAGAGTGAGGAGCATGAATTTCAGAGAGGAGAAAGAGATCACGGCAAGCTATTCAACATAAAGAGGAAGAATTCAAGAGATTTGCATCCGTTCATCCATTTTCCTTGAGATCACACCTAGCTGTGATTCTCGAGAAGAGTGATTATCTCGCTTTGCCGAGATGGTTACTTCAATTTCTTGACTCCTTTGCAAGTCAATGAAATCTATATCTTGATCTGATCACTCGGTGGTGTTTTCGTCAAAAGTTGTTTTCATCGTAGATTCCATTAATCTTCAGTCGATTACAGAAAGTTACAATGAAAAATAAGTAAAATTACAACTCTTGAGAAAATAACACAGAATTCGTTTATCGAAAACTGCTTTCGTGGGACTTTGCCTGTGCCGGGAACGCTTTGGTTCGTGAACCACCGAATCACAGATCGTGAAGAGGGGGCTTATGATTCTTTCTTCGTTTATCGAAGTGAGAATTTGAAACGATATCTTATCAAAGTAAGATAGTCGTTCTTCTTGAACTCAAGTCAAAGCTCGAATGTCAAGGAATCACACCAAGATCAAGTCTGCTCTCTCTCTGCTCTAGAATGCTCGAAAATGTGCTCTCTCCTCGTCAGAAGTGACCCTAGGGGGGTATTTATAGCCTCCAGGGTCTGTAACTGCAAAAACTCAACGTAACACAGAATTAGTACGGCGAGACAGTGTTTGCTGTCTCGGCCCGCGAGACAGTAAATTTGCTGTCTCACCCAGCGAGACAGTAAATACTGTCTCGAAAAATGATAGTTTCTCCCTGTAACTGCTTTCTCACGTTTCAAACTCCGTTATTTTGGCAGTTATTCATGTGATTTTCGCTCACGATGTTTTCCACGTTCCTCGGCAGTTAATGGACACGTGTGGGGCAGTTATCGAGGTGGTTTTTGACCATTTCAACACTGTCTCGTTAGCGAGATAGTAAACACTGTCTCGCTGGCGAGATAGGAAAGTCTGTCTCACTAGCGAGACAGCGAAAGACTGTCTCGCTGCGAGACAGTAAACTCTGTCTCGCTGGCGAGACAGTGAACACTGTCTCGTTGGCGAGACAGTTCATGTCTATCAATTTTGAGGGATTTTCTCTATGTTTGGATATCTATTAGTATTTTTTGACGTCTACAGATACCCCCTCCAAAGTATTCCAGACGTATTCTTTTATAGAAGAGTCTGGGATACTTTGGATAAGATAGGTGTTACTTACGATCCCTTCAATGCTTGGTTGAGTAGATCGTGTAGCGGGACTTGTAAATGGCTTCAACCCTTGATCTCTTCTTCCTTTAGTCTATTCAGTTCTTTGTAGAATAGCTAATGTTCTCCCGGCGTCGCGTTTATCGCTTGACTGTTGTCGAGATCTTGAATCGAAGTTGGTATTTGTTCTTGTGGTTTTAGCTTTTGTCACTGGATTGATACATCCATTGAGAGCTCAACAGGTTATCCTTAAGAATATTTAGATTAATATTCTCCAGAAACTTCCTGTTGAGGGTTGGGGAAACAGTTTAGACTCGTGTACCCATTGGAGTATTCATGTGTATCAAATTTGGTTTTTTGACTAAGAGAAAGTCCGCTGTGCAAGGCAGTATTTGCTGTCTCACACTGCGAGACAGTGTTTGTTGCCTCGCGGTGCGAGACAGTATTTTTTGTCTCGCGGTGCGAGATAGTATTTACTGTCTCGCTCAGCGAGACAGTGTTTACTGTCTCGCTCAGCGAGACAGCGGGTATATAAGTCAGACTTAGGGTTTCTGGGGTTTTTCACGTCGATTTCTGGGCGATTTCCATCGATTTTCTTGGGCGATTTTCGACCAGTTTTCTTCTATTTCTCCTCCTCTTTGTTGCTGGTCAGTGTGGAGCTTTCGTTTGGGGAGATTCCTCTTGGATTTCACAGGTTCGACTTCCCCTTTTTTCTTTAAAACTTCAATTTTCTTTGACTGTAACCTTGCATGCACTGTTTCAACGATGTTTCGTGATATTTTGCTCAATTTCACGTTCAAAATCGTGACTTTCTCCTTGGATTTCAATGTAGGTTGTGTTTGCGTTATGTCGCCGCATCGATCCAGAACTTCTCGAGTCCGTTCGACTGCTCAGTCCCCTGAAGAGGCTGCTCCTGTTGCCGCTTCGCATGGGGGTACGTTTATTTCACCCTTTCACAAATTTAAATACTGTATTTCATCATTTTCTTGCATAAATATCTGAATTTGTATGCAGATCCTCGTTTGAATCCTTTGAGATACCCTCGAGAAGAGCCGATATCCTCCTTTGAGGGGATCGACGCTTAAAAGTGTTTGTTTTGCTTGGACAAAACACACTTCAGAACATGCAGGGGTGATTTCATATCATCCCACATGTGTTGAAAGGTTTTGGTATGCCGTTATAATGCCCGTGCATAGTAACGCATATCTCCTTTATACATGTGGTAGATAAAAAAATCGTCACACCTGTTATGAAATAGCGACTATATCTTATAGAATAAGGTATATCGCTTCCTCTATAATTTTAGGACTATTCTTACACAATTCATGTGTATGTTTTCTTTATCAGTCTAATTTCCTTCCACTGCCTTTCCTGCTGATGCGGTTACGGGTCAGAGTAACGTTACCCATTCTTATTATGAGGGGCTCCCGTTAATTGAATCCTTTCCCCAGTTCAAATCTGACTATAGTGAAGAGGCTAGAGAGTTGATCCGGCGGGGTAGTTGTCGTGTTCTACGACGGTTAATCACGGATGCAATCCTGATTTCAGAACAAGACTCAAATCAATGTATAAGGAAGCCGGATTTCTTGTTTGGTGATTCGGTAAAAGATCCAGAGATTGCTTTCTGCAAGCCTGCGCAATGGTTGCATCAAAGCGGGTCATCATTCCTATATTTGCCCTGGATTCCTCGGGAATATTCGCTGTTAAAATTCAGGAATTTATCCTTTAACCGCGAAATGTTCTGGATATTAACTGAAAATCACGAGCGAATTCATTGTGGTTTCATTGGGAAAGAGGCTACTCCAGGTTCCAGCGAAAGAGCTTCTGTACAAGGGCTTCATCCAGGTGTCTTAGGTCAAGACAATATACCTCAGAATGAAACGACAGCGCAGGCCAACACCGTGAAGAACCGGTTAGCGGCAGCGGGAAAAATATTACCCAGAGAGAATTTCAGATGTTATGGATGGGTCCATTATTTTGGAGACAAGTGGTGGTGGACCAGAATGACTCGTTATGTGTTGAATCATTGGGGGCGAGAGTTAGCAGAACTAGGGTTGGCGGTCCCGATCCGTGCTACCATGAATGGTCTGCAGATTAGTGTAGGCCATTTCCTTTGTCTGTTCGAGATCTACAACCCGGACACTAATACATTCTTTACCAAGAATGGGGAGCTCGGACTACCACTGCATGAAATGATGAAGGTGTCTGGTTTGCCGATAGGCGATGTTCCATATCAAGAGTTCTTCCCAACTACCAATCAGCTGAACAAGATGAAGGGTCGGTCAGTTGTGACTCATGACACTTTATAGGAATTGACCTGCCACTATCACATAGCCATGGCCGAGATGGAGCCTAAAGCAAGGAAGAAGTCTCCCCAAATCAGTTTAAAACAATTCGCCGATTATCTGTTCAAGAATCTGGAAGACCGTTCAGGAGATGTATGCGGATTGTCTCTTATGAGCCCGAGTGAAATCAATCGACTGTTAGAGAAAACAAACACCCAGACTTACACTTCTCATTCAGAAGATGGATTTCCGCATGGGACCAAATTCCGTTCTTATCTGTGGCAAGCCGGTGTTCCGATTAGCCCTACTGCTCTGCTGGCTGGTTTCCTGGCTATATGGCTAAAGAGGTGCGTAGTTCCCCACCAGTCCTCTGATGCGATGCCAATAGAAGTATTGTATCCAGCCGTTCAGCTAGCTACAGGTCGCAAATTATCCTTGCTTCCCGCTATGGTGGCTGCTATTCACAGTGGATTACGGTAATTAATCTCTGTGTTTACCCAGGAGAAAAAGAAACCCTCCGCCAGCCTATCAGTTCTGAAGTTAGAGCTGCCCTATACTTATCTAATGACCTGGTTAGTACTTCACCGGCCAGATTTGATGGAAGCTCCTGAGACGGTAGACCTCAGCCTTCCTTTGTTGCAGAATCTTAAGGCTTGCAAATGGATCAAACATCGATGGCCGGACATAACAAGGCAGTTCAAAATTCACAAGTGTTGGGAATTCTTCCCCTGTTTCCCTCGATTCTCCGGTACCTACAACACCACTTTATTGGATGCTGAAGACCCAAGGCAGAATCGCACCATCTTGGATGTCGGGTGCTTCAGATGGTTGATGAACATTCAACCTGGTTATTTATTATTTCGGGTAAAAGACGTTTGTCATATTGAACCCTATCTTCCATGTCGATTTGCTCGTCAATTCGGCTATGACCAAATATACGTCGGCAACCCGAATCGTCACCTTAGCTTCCGAGGAGGACTTAATGACGGCGCGAGAGCCTAGTTTTGGAGCATTGCCGGCTGCACGAGCGCTAAGTTCGATCTCCCCTTGGAAGAGCCGCCTCTACGGATGACTTTTTTATTTTGCAAGTGGTTGATCGCTGCCAATATCGTCACCCGATATAGGAGAATGCCGGACTTAGACGAAGAGACAGCCCCGCGGCGCTCAAGTAGAGCGACACGTGAAGTTATGACTTCACCTCAAAAGAAAGAGGCCGCCGAATCGTAGAGGAAAGGAAAAGAACCGGCTCGCTCAGCTGGTAGTGAAGAAGAATTTGATTCTGAGGAGACGGAAACTTCTGAGGAGGCAGGTGAGACTGGCTCGAGTTCTGATGAAGTAGCTGGTCTCCCTGATTCCTTCTTCGAGAGGGGACTTGTGCGCCCGTCTGCTGCGCCTACTCAACCACCGGATGTTCCAAAAAGAAAGAGAGAGAGACTCGTTATGGCTTATCCGAACCGGATGACGGTGGAAGTCCTCAGTGGAGATGAAGAGGATGAGGAAGATACAGTGCCTCTTACTCTTCGGCAAAGATCTCGACCCTCTGCTCCAACTCAAACTCAGATCCCTCCCATAACTGAACTACGCACTAAGCATCGTCATGAGGGGTCTGGAGTTGGGGATGAAGCGCGTCCATTAAAAAGACAGAAGAAATCCGCCTCCAAGCCGCGTGTTCGTCTTCCCACTTTAGAGGAAACGTCTGCTCATAGCACTTCTTCAGAAGAACAAGGTAACAATTCGTTTTTATTGTTCTCATACTTCTTGACGTTCGAATTTATTCCATACTCAACTTTTGTAGGGAGTCAAGAAGAAGGAGAATTGCCAGGTGATGTTGTTTCTCCAGGAGGTATGGAGACTGAGGAGACTAGCTTTGTCCAACAAATGCAGGACGCTCTGAAAGAAGGACCAGCTGGTTTCCACAAACTCCTGACATTGATTCATCAGCTACGGACACAGGTACTGATCTTTCTCCTCTCGGAAGAGAAATCCGAGAAATGAATGAGTCGGACCGTGTGCCTCCTCTAATGACTTGTGCGCTTTTTATTCTTTTAGTTAAACTAAAAGAAGTTGGCGCAAGTAGCGAAGCTCCTGAACTCGTCTAGCCAAACAAAGGTAAAATTAATCTTCGTCTTGAGCAAGTTCATCTAAATTCACATGTTATTTATGACTCAACGCTTCCTGTAGATGTCACAATGAGCAAACCAACAGAAGGAGAAATCGCCCATACCCCTAAAGTCGACGACTTCACTGATTTCGACTATAATATTGATATTTCAGAGGGCGATCATCAGGAAATCTCCGATTTGTTGTCGGGGAAAATTACTAGTACAACCCCAGAACTCGCTGTTGGAGTTGGTTCACAAGAAGCAGGCCCTTCTGAGAGTAAGGCTTCTGTTCTGCAAACTCCTCATCATATATTTTCTTACTTAATTAATCGTGTAAATGTTCGAATTATAGGACCAGTCGCCGGAACTGATACAGCTATAATCGCTGGAGCTTACGATCAACCTGGGAGTTGTGATCTCTCATCATGGGCAGGAATCGAAGTTGGTTTTCAATCATATATTCCTGAATCTCAACCTAATACTCCTGCAGATCCCATGATGATAGAGGTCACTGTCACCCCCCAGATCAGTCCAGTTGCCACAAAAGCGAGACCAACTGAAGAAGTTGCTACATCGACTGATGTTATATCTGGAATTGGTGAGTTTTACCCCTCATTCGTCTCAAATTTTTGTTTAACACTCCATTATGCTCATTGCGATTTTTTTTTTGTTTCTAGAATCTTCTCCTGAGAAGGTTCTCAATTTGGACCCAAAATCTTCTGAGGCTGAAATTAAAGAATCTTCTGATATAGCTGGTGCACCAAAAGCTACCATTCCTGAACCAGCTTTGTCTGTTCAGGAGACCAGACTACCCCCATTGGACAAACCGGTTCCCGCTGCAGGTTCTTCTATTAAATTTAGTATGCTTCAGATTACTGTTATGTATGCACACATATATCTTGTATTGACTTATTCGTCCTTATCGCAGCTTCTTCTACCTCACTATCAGTCCGCATTCAAGAGTTATTGTCTGACGAGGATCCGGAAAAATCCGTCATTTGCTCTGATCTCCAAGGCTTTGTCTCCTTTCTAAGTACCATGGTCGATCGCATTCTCTTTAAAGGATCACCTTTTGAGAATTTTAAGAGGCCTCTTGATCGCTACATATCGGAAATCAGAGAGGAAGGATATGGTGAGCTAGCTGATTCGATCAACGCTTATTCGATCAACTTGAAACAACATATTGAGCTTCTGAAGGATCTCCGCACCAAAGGTGTATCCTCCTATATCGCCTCTCATATAGATTCCAGGTTGCAAGCGTGGCGCAACTCCCAAAAATCTGCTAACTCCGAGCTCCAAAAGCTAAGAGCCCATAGTCATCGGCTTAGGGTGCATGTCGTCAAGAGAATACAGGCTAAGGTCGATCTACAACGGGCTTTAGAGTCGAACCAAGCTGAGATAGACCGCCTAGAAGAACAACTTGCAAAAGCCAAGGATGCTCATGAAATTTTGGAGTCCGAGTTGACGAAGACAACTCAAATTGAAGAAAACCTGTACCAACAATTGGATATTCAGGATAAGAGGCTTGCTGAGAAAGAACAAGAGATCGCCGAACTTCAAGGTGTTGATGAAGAAGCCTTCAAAGTTAAACTGACCGCTGAGCTTGAACAGGCTTATGCAACAGAGCTTTCAAAACTAGAAGATCAGATTCGTCAATATAAACTTTTGTAATTGGAGAACATGAATTTTTTTTAACATTTTCAGTCAATATAATGAACTCTTTTCCTCATTGAGATTTTATTATGATTACTCATTCTTGTTTAGAATAAATAACCATAATACTTATAGGATTTTTGGCAAATCCTCAGCCATCAATGGATTTGATATGCCTTTACCGACTACCGTTTGAATCGGGCTAGTATGTGAATTATCTAAGTCCGTTTCACATATAACGTTGGGCTAAAAGAGTTAAATTCTTTTAGACTTTAAACTACAATATTGAATATGTAGGCTACATGTGTTAGATGTAGACTTATCTCTAATAAGGGATAGAGATAACATCCCCCATGTGTGAATGACATGGATCTTAAAGTATAGATAGGTCACGTTCTCTATGTATGAAAACGAACCTAAGTTTATGAAGAAAGAACTTGGATATTCCAGTTCAGAGTCTCTTGTTTGTTGGTAGAGAAAAACCCAGAATTGGAGAGGAATAATTTCATATTCCGACTCCTGGTCTCTTGTTTGTTGGTAGAGATAAACCCAAAATTGGAGGGGAATAATTTTATATTCCGACTCCTGGTCTCTTGTTTGTTGGTAGAGATAAACCCAGAATTGGAGGGGAATAATTTCATATTCCGACTCCTGGTCTCTTGTTTGTTGGTAGAGATAAACCCAGAATTGGAGGGGAATAATTTTATATTCCGACTCCTGGTCTCTTGTTTGTTGGTAGAGATAAACCTAAAATCGGAGAGGAAGAATTTTATATTCTATCTCCTGATGCAAAGGAAACTCAAAGTGGGATCTCCACTTAGGGAATTCGGATTGGTTTGAATAATTCTAACTGTCATAAGGTTTGATTATTCAGTTTGTGGACCTCTCGTTCATTGAACGAATCAAGAGGGGATTTTGGTTGTGGTCCTAACTGTAGGAAGGTTTGACCAAGTGGGGGTTTTGAGATGATTCTAACTATTTAAAAGTTTGATCACTCGATTTGTGGACCTCTCGTTCATGGAACGAATCGAGAGGGGATTTTGGTTTTGGTCCTAACTATGGGAAGGTTTGACCAAGAGGAATAGGAGTAGGGTACAAACAACAATGAGTTTGTTGATTTGCACGAACTATTCGGTGGGAAATTTTGATTTCAAGTATAAGAATTCAACATGAAATAATTTGTCGACTGATACAGACCGATGACCATTGGTCGATCTGACCGGTGGGGGTTTCATGGTGCGGGGTTACGAATCATCGAGTTTCCCCTTCCATGATCGCATTACAAGGTTTTGTGAGGAAAGATTAACTGTCATTAAATCTCATCTCAACAAAAGTAATAAGAGGGTCTTAATCATTTTCATCATAATTAAGAATGGATTATTCACATGATCATTTTCCATTGAGAATAATCAACTGATAACAGGTTATCCTGAAATATCCTGTATAGGACTCTCTAGGAACTTCCCGTTTTACATAGGTTATCCTGAACGTATTACGGGTAATACTTTTTCAGGAACTTCCCATTTATTGGCATCATTAATTTATTGCCATCCTGGGTAACAAGGCGATATGCACCGTTCGAATAGACTGTTTCTATCACGAACGGCCCTTCCCATTTAGGTTCAAACTTTCCTTTCTTCTTAGAAGTAAGAATCATGGGTCTTCGGACGGCAAGAACTAGATCTCCTTCTTTAAAACTTCGTCGCCGGACCCTTTTATCAAAAGTCCGAGAAATTCTAGCTTGATAAAACTTAATTTGTTGCTGAGCTTCCAAGCGCTTCTCATCTAACATCTCTAACTCCTCGAGACGTTTCTGATGATGTTCTTCCGTTGTCATTTCTGTTGCGAGAACGATACGGAGGGAAGGAATCTGTATTTCCAATGGGAGAACAGCTTCGCATCCATATGTTAAGGCATATGGGGTTGTTCCGGTTGGCGTACGGACAGTTGTGCAATAAGCCCATAGGGCTTCGCCGAGTTTATCATCCTAATCTCGCTTATTGGTTTTCACCAATTTTGCCAGAATTTTGATGATGGTCTTGTTAAAAGCTTCGGCCAATCCGTTAGCTGTGAGATTATAAGCTGTCGATGAAACGTCCTTAATCCCGAATTTACCACAAAATTTGATGAATGCGTTGCTGACGAATTGAGGACCATTATCGTGTACTATTCTCCTTGGAACACCATACCGATATATGATATGATGTTTGATAAACTTGATAACATCACTCGTCTTTACTTCTCTAAGTGGAACTGCTTCTGCCTATTTCGAGAAGTAATCGGTGATTGCCAGAATGAAACGGTCCCCTTTAACCGAAGGCGGAAAAATAGGACCTACTATATCCATTCCCCAAGTTTCGAATGGCCATGATGTTGCCGATGGGTGTAAATACTCAGGAGGCTGGTGCATATAATTTGCGTGTAACTGACACACTTCACATCGTCGTGCGTAGTTGACTGCGTCTTTTACCATAGTTGGCCAATAATACCCGATTCTCCTAAGTCGGTCACAGAGTTTAGGACCGGGCTGATGCGCACCGCATATTCCATCATGCGCCTCTTTGAGTGCTTGTTCTGCTTCTTTGCCAGATAGGCAACGGAGTAGAAGACCATCGTACGATCGTCGATACAACATTTGTGCCGTGGCGTTGTAATAAAATCTCGGTGCTCTTCACCGAATCGATTCCCTTTCTCTTACATCTTCAGGCAATATACCATGTAGGACGTAGTCGATAATGGGAAAACGCCAATCTCGAACTTCGGGTTCAACTCCTGTTGAGTATGCTTCTTTAACATCCGAGTCGTAGATTGGAACGATAAGCTGGTGGGTCCTCACTGTAATCAATTGCTCGGTTTCGGGAGGTTGAGCCAAGGATACCGACAGTGCCGCCAATGCGTCTGCGTACGTATTTTGGAGACGTGGAACATACTCGATGAAAAATCCTTCAAACAAGTTCGCCATCTCGATGGCCACCTGGTGGTATAGAATCAGGTCTCGATTTCTGACTTCATACTCTCCTCGTATTTGATTAATTACCAATTAAGAATCCCCAAAAGCTTCAAGGTATTCGACCCCCAGCTCTTTGGCAAAATTGAGTCCGATTATCAATGCATTGTACTCGGCCACATTATTAGAACACGGTTCGGTCAACGAGTATGCTCTAGGCAAGACATGCTTTTCCGGGGAAACTAAAACGACCCCCACTCCTGAGGAGATTTTAGAACATCCGGGTGCGCTTGCCACATTAGTTGCGCGTGAGGCCCCATCGAAGTACAACTGCCACACTTGTTAATGTGAGGTGGTATTAACTTCATGGGTTTCATCTGGCAGATCATCATATAACTCGACCACATCCTTCGTAGGATTTTCCGCCAGAAGATCGCAAATAGCTCGTCCTTTAACTGATTTTTGTTGTTTAAAGCACAAGTCGTATTGCGATAAGAGTAAAGCCCATCTGGCTAAACGCCAATTCATGGAGGCCGGCTGGGTCATGAATACGCGGATTGGGTTTATGTTGGAAATGACATAAATTGTCTGTCCAACTAAATAATGTCGCATTTTCTGGATTACAAATACCAATGTAAGGCATTCCTTCTCGATCATTGGATAACGAGATTCGGCTCCTACTAGTGTGCGACTCAGATAATATACCGCTTGTTCGTGACCGTTATCGTCGTCTTGTGCAAGTAATGCACTTAACAAATGGCTCGTCGCTTTGACGTAAATCAAAAACGGGCTGCCTGATTTCGGTGCAACGAGAATAGGTGGGTTCGCCAGATATGTTTTAATATCTTCGAACGCCTTTTGGCATGCTTCATCCCAAATGAACGACACGCCCTTCTTTGTGAGTTTGGAGAATGGCTGACATTTTCCGGACAGATTTGATATAAATCGACGGATATATGCCAATCGACCTTACAATCCTCTGAGTTCCTTAAGATTTCTCGGAGGTTGTAGCTCATGTATTGCCTTCACTTTGTTAGGATCGATATGAATACCTTTCGTAGTGACGACAAATCCAAGAAATTTACCGCTCGACATTCCAAGGAAGGACTTAGTCGGGTTCATTTTTAGCTGATGACTTCTCATAAGATCGAACATCGTCTTCAAATCTTTAATGTGATCGTTCTTATCACGGCTCTTAACGACCAGGTCGTCAACATAGTATTCGACAGTCTTCCGAAGGTGTTCTTGAAAGATCTTCGTCATGGCTCGTTGATACGTAGCACCGGCGTTCTTCAGCCCAAACGGCAAAACAATATAACAGAAGACACCGAGAGGTGTTCTGAAAGCTGTATACTTCTCATCGTCCGGATGCATCTTGATCTGATTATACCCCGAAAATCCATCCATAAACGACATTCTCTCAAATCCACACGTATTGTCAATAATGACGTCTGTAATGGGTAAGGGGAAGTCGTCTTTAGGACAGGCGGTATTTAGATCTCTGAAGTCAATACAAATTCTGATTTTCCCATTCTTTTTAAGAGCTGGCACGATGTTGGCTAGCCAATCAGGGTGTTGTTCTTCTCTGACAAAACCTGAATCGATTAATTTCTTAACTTCAACTTCTATCGCCTCCATAATTTGAGGACGAAATCGTCTTTGTTGTTGCTTGACAGGTTTAGCATCCGATTTTATGTTGAGGGTGTGCATTGCTACGTTTGGGTCGAGTCCTGGCATATCTTCGTAATTCCAAGCAAAAACGTTGATATACTCTCTAACGAGGGCGATTAGTTCTTCTTTTTCCTCCGATGGAAGATCACCGCTGATAAATATAGGTTTCGGATTGGTTTCGTCACCCATATTAACTTGGACCACTTTATCCTCAGTAGGAGGCTCTCTTTGTTCGAATCGATCGCCATATTGGATGTTCATGTAATGCATCCATGGGTCTTCCCAAATAGGCAACTGATCGTCCTCTTCAGTTGTGGAAGGATCAACTGTCGTCATGTTCGACATTAAGGCTTTGAATTTCTCTCCGATGCTCGTGTCAGAATCCCACATTGAAGTATCAGATGAATGCCCGCTTTTATTTCTCAGTTGGCTAATGATCTGCTGGCAATACTCATCGTCAGATGACGAAGCGTAACCTAGACCTCTATTATGACTATAATAATTATCCGGTTTTCCTTTTGGTACATAAGTAGAACGGGGTGGAACCCTGACTCCTTGACCAAAATAAAGACCTTCACCTAGCAAGAGGTCATAGCCTTGCCTCGTCATGTAATCATTTGCTTGTGAACTATATCGAGAGAAATGTCGCCCCGGCTTTTCCTCATCTGAGTTGCTGTCCAAGAAAAGATCAGGAATTGGGGATGGATCCCCTTTTCCAAAAATTATTTCTTTCTCACCCCCTGTCTTTGCAGGTAGGATTACCGTTGTTCCAATTAGATTTGGAAGATATTTTGTTGCCGTGCAAGACGAACGAAGTGGCATGTGCAGACTGGGATCGTCATACAATTCCTGTATTACATTATCAAGACAAGGCGAATACTCTAAATCATTCTTTATTATTTCATCAGTAAGTTGCCAGTTACAACTTTCGTCCGACGATTCATCACCGTTAAGATCGATTACAAGAGGTTCAATGTCATTTAGTACAAGACCTTCACTATAATCGAGCCCGGCTTCGGTATCAGCTTCTTCTCCGCTGTCCGTACCATGGGCCGATGGTTCAGTATCGGACTCAGCACCATACAAAAGGGAGTCAGTAAAATAATTTTCTAACCCCTTGAATGGTTGCTTATCCGCGACCACCGTCTTAACCTCCTCATTAGTGTCGACATATTTTAAACACTGATGGAGGGTGGAGGGAACTATAAGATTATCGTGGATCCATGGGCGACCCAACAGTAAGTTATGGGAAGTCTCCGCATCGATCACATAGCAGGTGACTTCAGATTTCAAATCTCCGAGTTGACACTTCACCCGGATTTTTCCCAACGGTCTTGATCCACTAGTATTGAACCCGTAGATAACCGTTCCTGTGGAGGCTAACTTGCTAGCGGGAATTCCGAGATGGTACATCAACCGAAGCGGCATGATGCTAACAGCGGAACCCGGATCGACTTGAATCCGGTTGACAACGCTCGAACCGATATATCCAGTGAAATATAACGGTCTGTCATGCTTTGAATTCCTGACTTGCATATCTTCTTTTGTGAAGGCTATGCAAGAAAATTTGGTGGCTGCTAGATTGCAGTGCTGCACTAATGACTTTGGCTCTTCAGGAGTTGGCTTGATCTGAGTGAGGAATACTTCAGAATCAGCCAAAGCTTTTTGTAAAGCTTCCCTAGTTTCTTTCGAGAGGCGCAACAACTCATATAGCGTGATCCTTGCTGGGATATTTGCCAACTGAGTCATGACGTCGAAGCGGTATGGAGTGTTTGAGCTTTCCGGTTTGTCTCGTCCAATCGGTCGATTGAAACGAGGCTGCTTTGGAAGTTGAACTTCTTTGGGTTGAGGTTCCTTCTCTTTCTGCTTAACAACCTTCTGAGGTTTCTCAACAGCCACAGGTGGAGTTGCAACTACCCCCAGTTCTGAAAGAGTTTTAACATTTGGATTAGAAGTTTTTGGATATTGGTAATGGTATTCATTTCCACCCCTTGTAGAGAAAACTTCTTGTTCTTTATCAGAAAGTGGCAGAGCTGCTTTCTCCTCGTCGTCTTTCTCCGGAATCGCCGAGGCTCCATAACAGGACTTCTCCTTTCCTTTACCTTTCGATTTCTTCTTTGACGTGGATGTTGTCCACTGTTCATCTTCAAGCAAATCCGGATGAACCCAAAGGATTTCGCCGTTAGGGGTCGTGTGTGACACTAGCCATTTTTGGCGCTGTCCATGAGGGTCATCGTTGATGGTTTGCATCTTTACTTCTGATACTGGCTCGGCTTGAAACCAGGACAAGGGAACCGATCCGAAGCTAATGAAGACCGTGTTTGCACCCACCTTCTTCTCCTTTGGCTTTGGGGTCACAATACCAACATCGATTAATGTTTGTATTTTGTCTTTCAAGACATAACACGCCTTAGTGGGATGGTGGACCCTCCTGTGATACGCACAGTATTTTGGGTCATTGGTCTTCTTCGCTTCTTCTTGGTTTATGACCGGTGGAAGCTTGATCTTATTATTATCCAGCAGGTATTTGAAGATGACCGGCACTTCATCATCTTTGAATGAATACTCCTTTGGGAATCTGGGCTCAGAGGGCTTAAACTGCTTCTGAGGTTGTTGATTCTGATTCGGCGCCAACTGGAATGACGACTGCTGCGGTTGTTGTTGCGGCGGCTGTTATGACGTTTGATGCGCGTCGACAGCGGCTCCCGACCCTCTTCCTCTGCCTCGAGGATTGAAGTTTTGTTTCTGATTTTGATTGTTAGCTGGTGGCTGACCCCTCTCTAAGTTCCTTCTCTTGAGAAATCATTCAGCTTGCTCACCTCTAACTTTTAATTCTTTCCAGGTTTTAGAGGGTACGACTCCCATAACCTCTAATACATCCAAAGACAGGTTATTATGACATGTCTGTAGGATGAATTCTTCTGTGAGTGGATCTCTGCAGTTCACTGCTTTGTTCCGAAATCGTTTGACAAACACGTCAACCGACTCTCCATTCTTCTGCTTCTCATCCAACAACGTGCCAATGGAGACCTCCATGTCGTCGTCGAAGAAGTTGGTGAGGAACAGTTCTTCCATATCTCCCCAGCAAGTGATGCTTCCCGGTTTTAGGCGTCGGTACCAATCGAAGGCAGGCCCGTCGAGGGTTCCTACGAATGATCGAACCATCAGGGCTTCATTTCCTGATATCGCGCCGAGATGTGACTTGAAGTAAATCAAGTGCTGAGTTGGTGAACCCCTGCCATCAAAAGGAGTAAAGTTAATCAAGTTAAATTTTGGGGGATAAGGAATGAGATCCCACTCCCTCGGGTACGGGTATGGAATGCCCGTTTTCTTCACTTCTTGAGCCGTCATCAGAGCATTGACTTTGCTCTCAAGATCCTGCATTTTCTTGTCTTCTTCCTCAGCCTTCTTCAGATAAACTTGAGGAGGTTGAGTAGTTGATTTGACCGGACCGTTTCCAGAATTGTCTTTATCAGGAGGAGGATCGGCGAAGATATTCTCGTCTTCTTTGTCATCGTCCTCAGTTGTATGTACAGGTCTGGCATTGCATTTGCTGGATTCTACCTTTTGGCTCGATTCCGGTTGACTTTGTTGAGCTTGCAAATCTCGTACTTGCTGCATTGTCAACTCCATCTCCGTTTTGATTTCAGCTCTGATCTCCTCGCGTTGTTTGGCCAACGCTTCTTGCAGTATCTGAGCTAACTGGTCTGGCATGATGGCGAATGATTCTCTCGCTCGCCCCACACTAGACGCAGTATCGTCTGAAGCGATAGCGGAACAAGTATCTGACAGCTCGTCTTCTGACGATAAACCTTCGTGCATTCTCTTATAGTCTCGACGTCGGTTGGCCCTCCGTCGTAACCGCTCCATTCTTTGAGAAAGACCCCGCTCAACTCTCCCTTCTGAAGAGAAATCAGGGTCAGGATTGACTAGATGCTATTTTCCTCTACCGGTCATATTAATGGTGACCTCAGGGAATTCATTTTACCACCTTGCAGGTTTCCTCTGGTTGAAACGTCTCACTTTAGATTTTGACGCTTCAGTCGAAAGTCTTTAAAATACGGAAACTCGTTTTGCTTTAGTTTGTGAGCAACCGCATTCCGTCAACACTGCCCTGATGAGTCTCTCGCATGCGCAATGCGATTCATCTTCTCGGACAATCCTTTTTCTCGAGTCATTATTTTGATAGTACAGCTCCTCACTACCATGATTTGAGCAACCTATCTTGGGTTTATGAACCTTGTTAACATGCACAGGACGACTAGTCGTCGCTTCTGGGCGATCCAAGGCTAAATTTTTAAACACACCCCCTTGCGGGTGTGGAGTCTTCATGGGTCCTAAGCGAGAATGAACCGGTATTCTCTCGTCTTGGACCTGAGCAATTCTGGCAGGAGGGTGTTTACGACCCCCTGCATAAGAAACCACCAAGGGTTTGTTTGTTTGACTTGGATTTTCTTTGACTGGTTTTTTGCCTTGATCGTCGACCGAGGGACCAAGGCGATCTGCCATGGGCTAACTCAGGGCTTCACTGGTGATGCAGTAGACGGGCCCGGAACAGATGCTTGCGGCGCCTTCGGCATCCAAACTCTACGGTTTTTTGGTGGCTTTTCAGACACCACCTCCTTCTTAATTCTTTGCGCTTGTTGGCAGAGAGCACGAGCACGGGCGGCCTTCTCCTTACGCCTTTGTATCCGTTCCATCAGGGTTGAACGAGCCCTTTTGACGAGGGTCCATTCCTCCGTCGTAAGCTTTACAGAAATATGATTATCTTGCCGCTGAGGCAACTGGGTCATTTTCTGTTTTCTCGACTCTAGCTCCGCATAGTAGTGGACCCCGTCGGTTTGTTGCATGGCCTTGGCTAATTGTCGAGCATGGCACTGGCGTTGTCTCTGACGAGCTCTCTTCGTCAGCGCCGGTGAGCAATTCATTAATGACTCCTTAATTGGTACGGAGTCGCTTATAGCAGAAACGTTGCGGACAGATTCTTTAGCAACGATCGGGTGAGAATCTTCACCTGCAGCCTTCAGAGGCGTTGCAGACTTGGAAACTTTCTTGGAAGATAAATTCTTCCTGAACTTGCGGGGCGAGGAAGATTTTGAGGATGAGGACGACAAATACTCCTCGAACTTCGCTTGATCGAATTCATACTCGATCTCTTCGCTGACGATGATCTTTATCGGCTGCGACACGCGGCCTCGGCAGTGAGGCCGCTGGCTCCCACTGTGGTCGCCAGTTTGTTTTCGTCAAAAGTTGTTTTCTTCGTAGATTCCATTAATCTTCGGTTGATTACAGAAAGTTACAATGAAAAATAAGTAAAATTACAACTCTTGAGAAAATAACACAGAATTCGTTTATCGAAAACTGCTTTCGTGGGACTTTGCCTGTGCCGGGAACGCTTTGGTTCGTGGACCACCGAATCACAGATCGTGAAGAGGGGGCTTATGATTCTTTCTTCGTTTATCGAAGTGAGAATTTGAAACGATATCTTATCAAAGTAAGATAGTCGTTCTTCTTGAACTCAAGTCAAAGCTCGAATGTCAAGGAATCACACCAAGATCAAGTCTGCTCTCTCTCTCTGCTCTGGAATGCTCAAAAATGTGCTCTCTCCTCGTCAGAAGTGATCCTAGGGGGGTATTTATAGCCTCCAGGGTCTGTAACTGCAAAAAACTCAACGTAGCACAGAATTAGTACGGCGAGACAGTGTTTACTGTCTCGCTGGGCGAGACAGTGTTTGCTGTCTCGGCCCGCGAGACAGTAAATTTGCTATCTCGCCCAGCGAGACAGTAAATACTATCTCGGAAAATGATAGTTTCTCCCTGTAACTGCTTTCCCACGTTTCAAACTCCGTTATTTTGGCAGTTATTTACGTGATTTTCACTCACGATGTTTTTCACGTTCCTCGACAGTTAATGGACACGTGTGGGGCAGTTATCGAGGTGGTTTTTGACCATTTCAACACTGTCTCGTTGGCGAGACAGTAAACACTGTCTCGCTGGCGAGACAGGAAAGTCTGTCTCGCTGGCGAGATAGCAAAGTCTGTCTCGCTAGCGAGACAGCGAAAGACTGTCTCGCTACGAGACAGTAAACTATGTCTCGCTGGTGAGACAGTGAACACTGTCTCGTTGGCGAGACAGTTCATGTCTATCAATTTTGAGGGATTTTCTCTATGTTTGGATATCTATTAGCATTTTTTGACGTCTACAGGTGGTCTATGGATAAACCCCGGTACAGGCAAGGATCCCACACAAACTGTTAGGGTTCTGGTTTTGAACCTACACTCTTGTTTTATTTTGATGATTTTACAAACAATTTATAACTAATTTTGTTTTCTAGTGATTGTGACTTATTACAGGTTTATATCAGAGTTAAAGATCCAGATCAGCTATGTTTATAATCATTTAGGTATTATTGTATATATCATGTGTTATTCTCTAAGCTCAATATATATTTATACATACACTTAACATCATGTTTACATTGTATTGTTTTACAAAAGTTTTGTAATACACCTCTTTATCAAAATCAAATGTACATGTTTACATATTTGCACATCTATGTGCACATTTGCTAAAATGATGATCTTTTACAAATGGCAAATGTAATTCCAAAATTTCTTCACAAATATGTTTAATATCATGTTGATAAACTACTCCTAAAGTTTTACATTTTTTAGAATTTATTTGATATTTTTTAAGGTTCATAGTTGAAAATTTTATGTTTACATGTTTATGAGTCGACTCATGAACAGTATTGAGTCGACTCACAAACTGCTACATAGTTTACATTTTGTTTCTGCTGAGTTGACTCATGACTTTGATGAGTTGACCCATCAGGTTGAGTCGACTCATGACTGTCATAAGTCGACTCACAAAGTGTACTGGAAAATGAGTTTTGTTTCTGCTGAGTCGACCCATGATCTTATGAGTCGACCCATGGTTTATGAGTCGACTCATGATTTTTATGAGTCGACCCATAAGTTAATTTTTAGCCTGTAACGGCTACTTATGAGTCGACTCATGAATAGTACTGAGTCGACTCATAACACTGTAACAGCTACTTTCTAGTTTTGTCTTCTTCTGGCTTTTTGGTCTTTTTACTTGGGTTCATACTGATGTTTTGGGATGTTATAAATACCCCAGTGCATTAAACATTCTGACCAACCAAGAGAATTGATTATTTAAGTTTACAAAGTGTTTAAAAGGTGTTTAATGCCTTGTGTCAAGCTTTGTTTTAAAAGAGAAGTTTTTCACAAAGAAGAAGCTTTCAATTTTAATTGAGGAATTCATCCTCATCATCATTTCTTCAGTTCTTTGTGTTTATAGAGAATTTTATTTAAACTCTATTATATAGCTTATTGATTGTCAATTTCATGTTCATATCTTGCTATATTAAATTGAATTAGAATTTCATTATTCTCATTTATCACACACACCCTTATTGAGCTTAGATTATTTCATACAATATATTAGTGGGTATTGGTGTGTGAATTAGTGAGAGTAAGCTTCATTGTGTTCTCATTCATTATAGAGAACAAAACATTGTATTTGAACTTATATTGTGAGTATCACTTGTAATACACTTGTACACTGAGAGTAGTGTGTGGTGAGAGACAGGGTCGAATCCAATAGGAGTGGCGTCGGTTGACGAACCTAGGGAGAGGTTGTATCCGAGCACTTGAGGAGGAGTACACGGGCTAGAGACCAATACTTAGTGTGTATAGTGTGATTGCATAGTGATTGATTATGAGAGTTTTTGGTGAGCTTGTAAACCGAGTGTGTAGAAGTTCTGGCTTTCAAACCGGGTTGTGATAGTGGAGATCTCCTCGAGGTGAGGAGCGGGGACGTAGGTCGTGGGGACCGAACCTCGTGAACATATTGTGTGTTTGTGGTTGCTTGGCGTTGATCTTTATTTGTGCTCACATCATATATCGCTTTCATCTCTTTATTGTATCACATTTAATTTACACGTGTATTTATATATCCTTGCATCTATTTCATCATATAGGATATATCTCTTTGTTCATATTGCATATTCTTGTTCATATCATATTTGTATATCTATCTTGCAAGAATAATTTGATAATAAGTTTTAATTAGCATAAAATCAGATTAGATTAGCATAAGACCCTAATCACCCCCCTCTAGGGTTTAACAATTAGTATCAGAGCTTGGTACTCTTTGATTTAAGGTCTAATCACATTGAGTTAAAGATCCAAGTTATTTTTTGTGCTAATCCAATTTTTATCTTTTGTATCTTGTTTGGGCATATATACTATATGGATATGTACGGTGCATCTAGTTTAGGCTATACCATTAATGTTGCTATTCGTTTGGATATTTTTCCCTATGCTCAATGGCGTGTTAGATTCAAACTTTTTGTTCAATCTAAACAATTCGATTTATGGGAAGTTATTGAAGATGCTTATATTATACCCACTTCAGAAAAATCCAATCGGAGTGGAAATGATAAGAAAATATTTAATACGAACAATCTTTTGTTAGAATATTTGCTTAGTGCTTTTCCCCCATCCTTCTCTAACAAATTTGTTCATTTTGATAGTACTTACAATTTATGAAAACTTATAGAAACACATCAAGGGGATTTGGAGGCGATCCAACAAGCCTTGGAGGCCTTCTCTTCAAGTTCCATTGGAGGATCATGCACACGACCACTAGGTAATAGCCCTAGTGAGGTATGTGAGCTCGACAACGATGATGATATTACTTTTGATGAACTTGCGCATGAATTTAAAAAATTATACAATATTTATATTGATTTGAAAAGTAAGCATGATAACATGGAATCCTCTCATAAAACACTAATTATTAAGTTTGATCTTATTGCAAATTAAAAATATAAATCTTAAAGAATGCAATGAAAATTTAAGATTAGAAAATGCTAGATTGCTTAATGAAAATGTGATGTCTTGTTAGAAGTAGAGATTAGTAAAAATAAATTAAACTCTATGTAAATGATTATGTTTATCCTACTTCTAGTAGCAATGCTTGTATGCACAATAACGAGTTGAATCAAATGAAAAAAAATGCATATCGACCTTAGATTCAACACTAAACATTTGTATTGCAAATAACAAAAAGCTTATGGACATGTCTGCAAAGTACCGTATTAATTCTTCTAAGAAACCTACACACTATGCACACATGTATAAAAAAATTCACAAATGTTCTATTTGAGGTCTTAAAGGCCATATAGCTAAATTTTGTCATAATGCACAAAAGCTTAACAAGCATATTCATGATTGTGCATCTCACCAAGCTTCCTCATCTCACACACATGTACACACACATAGTGTAAATCATAAACATGCTCATGTGTACAAATGTGATTTTTATGGTCATTTGGGGCATTTGACCAAATTTTGTTTTGATTTGAAGAAGGTTTTTCGTTTACAAAATAATTTCAAAAATAAACCTACTTTTGCAAATGATTTTCGTGCACCTTATGTTGGTCAACACATACCATTTAGACCATTTCATTACACTCATTGCAATCAAAAAGGTCATTAATACAAATTCTGTTTTGACCGTATCCGTGCACCATATATGCTTAAATAGGTTCATAACCCAAAGGCCTTGATTTTAAATGATAGGGGTCATGTTCCTAACCATATTGCTACCAAAAATATTTGGGTACCAAAATGTGCTTAATTTCCATTTCTTAAGAATTTTTTTTGTTGTTGCTCTTGTTCTTTTGACTTAAAATATTTCAATAAATATTTAAAGTTTATGTGTAGATTTTTATAACTCAAAACATTTCATTGTTAATACTTTTTCAAAGTGCAAAAGTCTTATTTTAGAATTTCTATAAAATCTTAGGATTTAATCTTAAGTCGACTCGGGGTCGACTCACATCCCTCAGTCGACTGCAAGTCGACCTTCGGGTGACTATTTTCAGGGTATCTGATTCTTTTTGTTTTGGTTTTGAAATGTTTTAGACCCGACCCATTTGCCTGACTTAATCTTGACCCTACACTCATCATTTTGACCAAATCTGAACCATTGATCCTATTTCAAAGCCCTAGTTCATCTTCTTTCTCCTCTTTCCTTCATTTCTTTCCTACAGCCGATCTTTCACTCCAGTCGACCTTCATCTTTAGCCGACTCATCATCACCAGTCAACTCTTTCTCTCCAGCAATCGTTGTCTACACTCAGTCTTCCTCGGCTCGGTATAACCCCTTTCCATTTCTCATTTCTTTTTCTAGAGTTTCATTTTAATCTATGGCTAGTACTTCTACCAAACGCCCTAGAACTTCCAAAGGTAAAGTCCCTCTTTCTCGTGATCGTTCATCGTCACCTCCAGAGCGTAGCAATGCACATTACGAACAATATCTAAATAGCACTACTTTAATTGAAAAATATCATTCTCTTTGTCGATTAAAATTATTCCCTGGTAGATATGTTAAATTCGATGACTTTAGTCATTTTTCTCTGGAACAAATTTTCTCTGCTGCTAAACTCGCTGATCTAGTCTCTAGTCAGCACTCTAAAAAACTTTATCCCCATCTTGTGCGTGTATTTTACACAAATCTTGTACCATTTGCTCCTGAGAATAGACCACATTTTATCAATTTCTGTGTTAAACATTGCCATATTCGTTTCACAACTGATCGTCTATTTGAGATCATTGGCATTCCTCGTGGTGACACCTTTCTTGATGATGTTTCGTATGATAATCCTGGTGTTGAAACCCTTATGACTCTTTCTGGTGAAAGCCTCCCATTACATGCTAAAAATGTGTCTGATTTGGCTACCATTATTGGACGTATCATTTCCTATAATTTGATTCCAAAATCTAGGGGTATAGTCACTATTCTCAAGATCACACTAGTGTCATCTATGTCATTCTAGGTAATGTTGATTTTAAATTGGGAAATGTTATGTTTGATATCATTGCTTCTGGTCCATCCACTTTTATTCCTTTTGGTGGTCTCCTTACAAAAATCTTTAAATACTTCAATGTTGACCTCTCTGATGAGACACCTCTTGATATCCGACCTCTCTTTGATATTACTGCTCTTCATCGAATGAGAATTCCTGCCATATTAATGACAATGCATGATCATCCTACTCGTAGACCCGCTCCTGAATCTCCCGTACATGAACCTCCTTATGAGCACTATCATTCCTCCTCAGATTCATCTGTACCAAGCCATATAGAAGATCTTTCCACTCAGATGACTGAATATTACTATAGTGACCATGTGAGATTTCAGAGGATTGAAGACAATGAACTTGATCTTAGCATGAGACCTAGAGAGGTTGAAAGGACCCAGGTGGAATTAAGGAAAGAGATAGCCTCCCTGAGGAGTGAAAGAGAAGTTGACATGGCCTCCATTCACAATAGATTTGATGAGATCATAAACCTTTTGCAACCCCATCCTTCCTCAGGTCCAGGATCATCAAATGCTTGAAGCTCTTTATGAATTTATTTTGAACATTATGATCTTTTGGTTTATGTTATGTTGGCAAACTTTTATTTTTATGTTGGCATGTAATATTTTAACTTGCACTTGATTTGCTTCATGTTGGATATGATTTGAAAACTTGTGTTGAACTTGGTATGTAATAGACTAGTAAATCTGGTTCTTTTGAAATTATGTGTGTTTTCACACTTAATGGTGAGCTTATATCTTATATGATGATCATATGCTCTATCATGTTTGTGTTCCATATGAATATCCTCACTCATGTTTCTTTTCTGACAGGGGGAGCGTAGCTCCTATTTGTTTATTTTATTTTTCTAACCTATGCATAAATGTAGGGGGAGCCTTGTTTATTTCCCTTTTTGATGTTGCCAAAAGGGGGAGAAATGGTATTGGTTTGTTGTTAATAAGTATTGAGTTTATGTTTCATGATTTATATAATGAATTGTTTGTCATCATCTAAAAGGGGGAGATTGTTAGGGTTCTGGTTTTGAACCAACACTCTTGTTTGTTTTGATGATTTTTACAATCAATTTATAACTAATTTTGTTTTCTAGTGATTGTGACTTATTACAGGTTTGTATCAGAGTTAAAGATCCAGATCAGCTATGTTTACAATCATTTAGGTATTATTGTATATATCGTGTGTTATCTCTAAGCTCAATATATATTTATACACACACTTAATATTATGTTTACATTGTATTGTTTTACAAAAGTTTTGTAATACACCACTTTATCAAAATCAAATGTACATGTTTACATATTTGCACATATATGTGCACATTTGCTAAAACGATGATCTTTTACAAATGGAAAATGTAATTTCTAAAATTTCTCCACAAATATGTTTAATATCATGTTTACAAACTATTCCTAAAGTTTTATATTTTTTAGAATTTATTTGATATTGTTTAAGGTTCATAGTTGAAATTTTTATGTTTACATGTTTATGAGTCGACTCATGAACAGTATTGAGTCGACTCGCAAACTGCTGCATAGTTTACATTTTGTTTCTGCTGAGTTGACTCATGACTTTGATGAGTCGACCCATCAGGTTGAGTCGACTTATGACTGTCATAAGTCGACTAACAAAGTGTACTGGAAAATGAGTTTTGTTTCTGCTGAGTCGACACATGATCTTATGAGTCGACCCATGGTTTATGAGTCGACTCATGATTTTTATGAGTCAACCCATAAGTTGATTTTTAGCTTGTAACGGCTACCTATGAGTCGACTCATGAATAGTATTGAGTCGAGTCATAACACTGTAACGACTACTTTCTGGTTTTGTCTTCTTCTGGCTTTTTGGTCTTTTTACTTGGGTTCATGCTGATGTTTTGAGATGTTATAAATACCCTAGTGCATTAAACATTCTGACCAACCAAAAGAATTGATTATTTAAGTTTACAAAGTGTTTAAAAGGTGTTTAATGCCTTGTTTCAAGCTTTGTTTCAAAAGTGAAGTTTTTTACAAAGAAGAAGCTTTCAATTTCAATTAAGGAATTCATCCTCATCATCATTTCTTCAGTTCTTTGTGTTTATAGAGAAGTTTATTTAAACTCTTTTATATAGCTTATTGATTGTCAATTTCATATCTTGCTATATTAAATTGAATTAGAATTTCATTATTCTCATTTATCACACACACCCTTATTGAGCTTAGATTATTTCATACAATATATTAGTGGGTATTGGTGTATGAATTAGTGAGAGTGAGCTTCATTGTGTTCTCATTCATTATAGAGAACAAAAATTGTATTTGAACTTATATTGTGAGTATCACTTGTAATACACTTGTACACTGAGAGTAGTGTGTGGTGAGAGACGGGGTCGAATCTAATAGGAGTGGCGTCAGTTGACGAACTTAGGGAGAGGTTGTATCCGAGCACTTGAGGAGGAGTACACGGGCTAGAGACCAACACTTAGTGTGTATAGTGTGATTGCATAGTGATTGATTATGAGAGTTTTTGGTGAGCTTGTAAACCGAGTGCGTAGAAGTTCCGGCTTCCAAACCGGATTGTGATAGTGGAGATCTTCTCGAGGTGAGGAGTGGGGACGTAGATCGTGGGGACCGAACCTCGTGAACATATTGTGTGTTTGTGGTTGCTTGGCGTTCATCTTTATTTGTGCTCACATCATATATCGCTTTAATCTCTTTATTGTGTCACATTTAATTTTCACGTGTATTTATATATCCTTGCATCTATTTCATCATATAGGATATATCTCTTTGTTCATATTGCATATTCTTATTCATATCATATTGTATATCTATCTTGCAAGAATAATTTGATAATAAGTTTTAATTGACATAAAATCAAATTAGATTAGCATAAGACCCTAATCACCCCCCTCTAGGGTCTAACACAAACAACGGGTGATAAACGTCCGTTGTGTGTGTTTTAAGAGAGTTGTAATATTTTGTTTTTATTTTTGTTGAGTTCATTATAATGACTGAAGTTGTAATGAGTCCACTAATGAAAGAACTAACTTTCCACCAAAACAGACCATAGTGTGAGGATCCATTCTTTCAGAAGAGATAGTGGTGGCGCAATTTGATGTGGTTGTTGCAGGGACAATTCTTGAGTCCCTTGTAATAGAGTTCGATCAAGTTAAGTACGAAGAGTATTTATCTTCGGCTTCTTCTGGCAACAGGACGTCATGCAAGTGCCGCAAGGTTGTGCGTGTGACCCAGTCCCAATCAGCTAATGCTATCATACCTGAGAGCTCTACCCAGACGAACACTGGGGGTTCCATTCCTCCCAAGGTGGTTGAGGCCAACCAAAAGGCCAAGAATGCAAACCAAGGAGTTGCTCGATGGGTTATCAAGCAATCCGCACAAGCTCCTGATTTCGAGGAGACCACAATTCATGTCGGTGCGGATCACGCTTTCACCGTCGACATGAACGCTCCTCTCTCAAAAAAGGCCAAGCAGAGGCGATGACAAGTCCGCACTCGCCACAAGGCACGTCCCTTGATCTCCTATGAAAAACAATACCAAGAACAAACACGAAGTTCCTAGTTCTGGCGAACTACAACACAAAGTTCCCAATTCTAGTGAACTGCACAAATCTGGTGAAGTAAGCAGATCAGTCGAACTTTGTATTGTTAGTGATATCACCAATTGAAAGCACCATAGAGGGGGGGAGTGAATAGGGTTATTGCTAATCTTATTAGATATTAATGTCGATTAAAACATAATAACAAATATAGCCAAGCAAGATAGATATTCGATTGAATTAAAGCAATGATATATATGCAAAGGGCAAAATAAACAAGAAACAATATAAACAAATAGTGGACACAAATAGCAAATCAAACACAATAATATGATCATGGAATTTGGTCCTTCCGACTTACGTCTTCACTCCCTACTCCCTGGGAGAATCCGGAACTTCTCTACATACTTAATTTTCTAGTTCACTGAAAACTCTACAAGACACTCACAATGTAAATACACACTCTGCTTTACTACCTCTCACTAGGGTTTACTACCGACGCCACTCCTCTTGGTATCGACTATGTCCTCACCACACACTCGTCTCGGTGTAAATGTGTATTACAAAGTGATACTCTCACAATAAGACTCAATTACAAGATTTGTTCTCTATAATAGATGAGAACATAATTTAGGCTAACTCTCAAGGTTACACTCACCACAACCCCAAATTATATAATATGTGAGAATACTTAAGCTCAATAGTTGTGTGTGCAAACAATAAGAAAATAAAATCAAACTCAATTAAAGTTTAGCAAATATAAATATGACAATGTGAATGTAAACAAGCTAGATAAATGAGTTGATAAAACTTCTCTAGAACAAGAGAGATGGAGATGTGAAATGGAAATCTCAAATCAAAGATGATCTCCTCTTCTTGTGAAACAATCTTCACAAAACAAACTTTGTAAACAAACACTTAAACAAATTTAAAACACTCTTAAAACTTGTTTTTAAACTCTCTTTTTGTTAGTTCAGAAGTGAAATACTATGGGGTATATATAGGATGAAGAAACAAATCCCAAAACCCAAGTGAAACCCAGCAAAGAGATAAAAAACGGAAATTAGAAAAATAGCCGTTATAGGCCATCTGTTGACTGATGAGCTGATCATTGTTGGCAGCTAATAGCTCATCGGTTGACTGATGAGCATGGTCAGTCGACTGATGACCTTATCAGTTGACTAGTCAGTCGATTAAATAAGAAACAAAAAATTTTGATGATTACATGTAGTTTTATCAGTCGACTGATAAAAACCATCAGTCGACTGATAACATGTTTTTAGCCTGGATTGAATAGTAAAAACAAAATTCAAACATCTTTTAAAAATAGAAAATAAATTCCAAAAAATTTAAAACTTTGGGAAAAGTTTATAACCATGAATATGAACATGTTGGAAAAGGAATTTTTTAATTTGCTCCTGCTATTTGTAAAATCTCAGAAATATTCAAAAATACTAAAATACATGTGTTTATAAACATGTTAATTTTGACATTTAGCTCAAATCAAGTTTAAAAACTTGTGAAATATTTTTATGGACTTAATAAAAGATATTAATAATGTTTGTATAGTCCAAAGCATATTAAAATATATTTTGCATAAAAACGCTTGTATTTTAGAAAATTCTCAAATGAGATGTGTGTGTATATTTGAGCTTATAGAATTTGCACACATTATATAATCCTATATTAAGTATACCAAGAATGAATCATATGAAGGTTGAACTTGATTGGTTGACTTGATTTGCATAAGTTTCAATATCCATGTAGCTCGTTTTCATGTGTATACTAAACAACATAAAAAAATTCTAAAAACAATATTAGTCATAAATTGTTTGTTAAATTATCATCAAAACAAGAAGGCCAATAATCTCCCCCTTTTTTTGATGATAATAAATAATTTACCAAAAATAACATAAAAGTTCATAAGCATAATAAGCATAAAACCACAAATATAAAAACATGAATACTCACATTTTCTCCCCCTTTAGCAACATCAAAAAGGGGATAAACAATATGATTAAGAAGAGAGCTAAAGCTCCCCTAGCAAAAAACACAAGTGAGTATGAACAAAAATAGAAGGATATGGGGAAGGCCCCCCTTATCAAAAAGCCATATAAAAAATATGCAATGATGAGCATGATAAATAAATGTGAGTAAGCATGGATATAGAATATCCTAAACACAACTCACATTAAAGAAGACCAAGTGACCACATACATGTGATATTAAGAGAAGAGTCACAAGAGTCTAAGGCATAGATATATATCCATATAATATATATCAAAAAAAAATCCCAAAAATGAAAATCAAAGATTTAAAAATCAAGAATCAAGAATCAAATGATTTGTAAATAAATCCAAAAGAAAATTCATAAGTTATCAAACCATAAATTATGATTGATTGAGAACATATATAAATATATTATTATGAGAATGATGTCTCAATACATGAAAATAAAGTATAAGTTCATGAAAACTTATAAAAATCAAAATCTTGTTCATGAAAATTCATGAATCCAAGAAAGGCAAAAAAAATGATACCAAAAAGAGACCAAATGAGAGTTCATGAAAAGCATAAAGTATTATTTTAACAAAAAATAAGATGATTGAGCAAATACATGATTCAAATGATAATCATGCTCAATTCACAAAAAAATTCTAAGCAAAAAGGTTAGGCAAAGATGTCCACTAAAAAATATTTTATGTCAATGTAGATAATGGACACATATTTCCTATATACATGATCAAAAAGAAAATTTGTCAAAATATTTATAAATTTTATCCATAAAGGTCAAAGATTAGTATGCTTTGGATAAATACATAAAAGATCAATACTCATTTTCGACAAAAACAAGAAAAACTTGTTTCAACCCATATGAATGCCCGGTGAACATGATATGAAGTGAAAGATCAATAAATCCGGGGGTTGCTAAAACATAACCCTCTCATATATAAATTCAAAACAAAGTATATATCTAGAAAGTGTTTGATCAATAGAAGAAATCTTCTTTGTAAAACTTGATCAAACCATATAAGAAATACATTATAAACACCAAATAGATGACCCGGAAGCTCAAACACATAAATATCATCATAAGAGTGTTTTATAATGATCCCATAAACACAAACACGTTGTTTAAACTTAAAAATTGAAAACAATGTATACTAACAAAAATGATGTTATAACATAGAAAAACCATCTTGATAAAAATTGTATCAATTCATAAAGGATGAAAACATACAAATCTATGAAAGAGAATTATGAAAAAAATATGAATGAGAACTTTTCAAATCAAATACCAAGTATAAAATTATTTTTAATTTTGTTTATAAAACTTAAATAGAAATCATCTTTAAGAACATAAAAAACTAAAAAGCTAAAGAACTCGTTATTAAAGATTAAACATGTTTTGGTACCCAATTAATCTTGGTACTAAAAAGTCTAGGGACATGACCCCTATCATTAAAGCTTAAAGCCCTATGGTTATGATTCCTTTTGGGCATATTTTGTGCACGGGTCCGGTCATAGCAATAATTATGCAAAAGACCCATTCGATTTCAATAAGTGCAATGAAGAGGATACATTTGTTTATGTTGACCATGTGGATCTGCACGTAAAATATTTTCAAACAAAGGTGAATTATTAGAAGTTTTTTGCAAATGTGAAATATTTTTAAACAAGGGTCTATTTGGAGCATTTTACAACTTAGAAGTTTTTTTATAAATCATAACAAAATTTTGCAAGATGTCCAAATCTACCACAAATATTACACTTAAACATATGTGGTTCTTTAGAAACATTTCGCAAAAAGTATATTTCTTTTTAAATCAAAACAATACTTGGCCAAATGACCAAAACGATCACAAAAATCACATTTGTACATATGAGCATGTTTATGATATGCAATATGTGCATGTACATGTGTATGAGATGAAGAAGCTTGATGGAAATGCACAAGGATCAATATATTTAGGCATGATGGGTTTTTGTGCATCATAACAAAACTTAGCAATATGACCTTTTCGGCCGCAAATAGAACACTTGTAAATTTTATAATACATGGGTGCATAGTGAATAAGTTTCTTAGAAACATTTTCATGGGACTTTGCACACAAGTCCATAAGCTTGTTGTTATTAATAATGTAAGTTTTTAATGTTGAATCTAAAGTGGATATTCTACTTTTAACATGATTCAAGTCATTATTTTTTACATAAACATTATTGTTAGAAGTAGAACATACATTGTTATTTTTGAAAGAATTAAGTTCTTTTCTAATGTTCTCAACTTCTAGTATGACATCATATTTATCATGAAACAAACTAGTATTTTCCAATTTTAGTTTTTCATTATTTTTGTTTAGATTTGCATTTTCATTTGCAATGACATCAAACTTATTGGCTAGTATTTCATGAGTGGATTTCAATTCAACATGCTTAACTTTTAAGTTAATAAAGCTACATTACAATTTTTTATAATCATACATCAATAATTCATAGTCATGTGCGAGTTCATCAATAGTAAGGTCGTTTTCGTTATCAGACTCGCATACCTCACTAGGGCTATCAGCTAGTGGTTGTGTGTAAGATGAGGCTCAATGTGAACTTGAAGATGAAACCGCCAGAGGTCGTCGGATCACCTCCAAGTCCCCTTGATGTGCTTCAAAAAGTTTCCATATTGTATAAGCACTATCAAAATGAGCAAGTTCATTAGAAATACATGGTTCAAAAACGTTATGCAAAAATTTTAACACTAACTTGTTCAATGTAAACATTCTCTTGTCATGATTGCTCCACTTGGATTTCATTAAAGTGGGCACAATATAAGCATTGCCAATTACTTTCCATA
Organism: Asparagus kiusianus; assembly: GCA_022839385.1. NCBI lineage: Eukaryota > Viridiplantae > Streptophyta > Magnoliopsida > Asparagales > Asparagaceae > Asparagus > Asparagus kiusianus. Next base: position 925,640 of record BQKN01000071.1, on the reverse strand, counting down.
AATTGATATTTCTAGACTCAATAAAAATTTTGAATCTAAAGAACCATTGTTCATAAGGGAAGTTTCTATATTTAGGAGCAACATTTATGTCATACCCTACACTGAACATATCCATAATATATGAGCAAGTAAAATATATAATATCAAAAAAAGATTAGCAATAATATTAAAGCTCGGACCGTTAACTCAAGGTGATTAAACCTTAAAACAAGAGTACCAAACTCTGATACCAATTGAAAGTACCCTAGAGGGGGGGTGTGTGAAAACATCCTGATGGCACTAGGAAGGAACCCTAGAGAGGGGTGAATAGGATTTATGCTAATCTAATATGATTTGATGCTAATTAAAACTTATTAACAATATATCCTAGTAAATTAGATATACTGCAAAATAAATATGCAAGGATATGAAACAAATATAAGGGTGAAACAAGATATAAACAATATAGTGGACAAACTAAATAATAAGACAAAGGAGATATGAGCAATGAGCACAAATATAAATGAATGTCAATGCAAACTCAAACACAATCAAATGATCACGAAGTTCGGACATTCCATCCCACGTCTCCACTCCCCACTCCCAGGGAAAAATACACTATCACACCGGGTTTTCAACGATCATCCAAAGACATTTACACCATACAATATCGGTTTTTAACGCTCACCGATCAACGTTCACAACGTCACAATGTAACTACACTAACTACCACCTCAAGCGTTAGCCTCTAGCCCGTGTTTCCCTCAAGTGTTAGGAATTACAACCTCTCTTTAGGCATTACCACCTACCCCACTCCTCTTAGTACGACCCCGTCTCTCACTATACACTCCTCTTAGTGTAGTAGTGTATTCCAACATGATCTACACAATTAGGCTTTCTAAAACAAATGGTTGTTCTCTAAACAAGGTGAGAATTCAATTAAGTACAACTCAAAGTTACAATCTCTCACAACCCTAATTATACTATGTATGAAAATACTAAAAGCTCAATGTGAGTGTGTGTAACAAAGAGTAAATCAAATCAAACTAAACTCAATTAAGTTCTAGCTTATGGAAATGAAAATCAAACATATAAAATAGCTACATTGAGTTTAGAAAAACTTCTCTATATGATAACAAGAGAGAGGGAGAAGAGTTGAATGCTCAAACACCAATGGATGATCTCCACTTGCTCTTGTAAAATTCTCTTCATAAACCAAAACTTGAAAATGCTTAAAAAATTTTTAAACAAACTTAAACAAACTTTAAAACCCTTGTAAAAAACTCTCTTGAACTTGTTTAAAATATTTCTTAGATTTCTTTTAAGTATTGGGGATAGCGGGGTATATATACGAACTCAAGACAACACCCCAAGGCCCAAAAAACAAGGTAAAATACCCCAAAAACCAAACCAGGAAAAAACTAGCTGTTAGACTAAAAAGACACTATCAGTCGATTGACTATAGTGCGTCGGTCGACTGACTACAGTGTCGTTGACAGATTTTGGTAGTTTCTAGAATTTTACGTATCTGGCTTTGTAAAATCAATTAGAAATAGTAAATCAACTCTAAAAAACATGAAATTTTAAGGAAAGGTTCTAGACATGTAGATAAACATGATAGAGAAAGAATTTTGTAAATATCACTTTCCTCATTTGAGATAAATAATTTATTTTGTAAACTAGTCAAAAACCAAAAATCTGAAAATTGTACAAAACTAGCTGTTGTGAGGTTATCAGTCGACTGATGATCTCTTCGCTCTACTGATGACCTCATCAGTCGACTGATCAGTCGACTAAAAAGAAACAGAGACTTTTTGATGATTTTAGACATTTTTATCAGTCGATTGATAACACAATATCAGCCTGAAATGAACAGTAAAACTAAACTTTGAAGTGCCTTTAAAAATATTAAATAAATTCCAAAAATTATAAAACTTTGGGAAATAATTGTAAGCATGCAAGTGAACATTTTACAAAAAGAATTTTTAGAATTACACATCAAATTTGTAAAATATTATTATTTTGCAAAATAGTCTAAAACATAAAAATACAACAACACTTGTTTTTTTTGTCATTTTGACTAAACCATATTTTGAAACTTTATAAAGTGATTTTATAGACTTAATAAAGTATGAATAAACTAATATTAAAGTCTTTAAACAAATAAAATAATATTTTCATAAAAACACCTATATTTTGATAAAATCAACAAAATCAACAATACGTGTGTGCGATTAATATATGAGCTTAAAGTATCTACACACATAATATAAAACCTAAAACTAAATTATCCAAGCTTAAAGATCTTCAATATAGCTCCACTTGGTAAACTATGCAGATGAAGCTTGATCTTGAATCTTGACTTGAAATTGCATTGGCTTCAACCACTATTCCGCCAACCTCTATTGGATTTGATCGTGAATACTTGATTCTATCCATCCTCCAATGTATTGTTTGCCAAGAATAAATACAAAACACAAATACTAGATAAACAACATTATATGCATGAAAGGAAATTAATATGTAAATTAGAATTACCATGCATATAACCAAAACAAGATATACTCATAATATTTCTCCTCCTTTGACAACATCAAAAAGGGAAAAACAAAAGAATGAAGAGAGTGAAAGCTCCCCCTACAAATAAGCATGGTGAGTATAAAACAAATATAGAGATTGCTTCCCCTATCAAAATACCATATAGAATATATGTAATAAAAGATCATAACAAATATGTGAGCAAGCAAAAATGAAAAATATGCTAAATATCACTCACATACAAGAGGACAATGAGAACACGTATAGATATGTCACTGAAAAAATGTGTCTCAAAACATAAATAAAAAAATCATGTATAAAATATATTTATGAAATCAAAAGAAGAAGAACATGAGAATCATGCAAAAAAGTTTACAAATGAAAATAAATCAAGCTAATGAAATTATAAATCAAATGAAATCCATAAAAGCAAACTATATAAAGCAAGAGAGGCGACAATAACAAGCTCTTGAGCTTGTTCCAACCCATATAAAGATTTTTAGCACCCGATAAACATGATTTGGGAATAAACACTCAATAAACCCGGTGGGGGGGGTATATAAACACAAACCTCTCATCAAAACAAAGTATAAAAAAATATGTTTGATGACAAAAGCAAATTTTTTTTAAAAAATTTTGATCAAACCATATAAAGAATACATTATAAAGCATAAATAGATGATCCATAAGCACAAACACATAAATGTCATCATATATGTGATTTACAATGAATCCAAAAATGCAAACAAAAACAAACTCTTCATAGTTCAAATTAAGATTTCAAAACATACAAGGATTATGAACTATAGATTTGAAAAACTAAAAAATCATCTTTAAGAACATGAAAAAAAAAATCAAAAAAATTTGTTCTTAAAGATCAAACAAATTTTGGTACCCAATTACTCATGGTACCTAAGAGGCTATGGACATGACCCCTATTATGAAAGCTCAATGCACTAGGGTTATGAACCCTTTTAGGCGCATGTGGTGTACTAATATGGTCATAACAATAATCTTGCAAATAACCCTTTCGATTGCAATATGTGTAATAAAAGAGATCCATTTGTTTTTATACACCATAAACATGTACATGAGAAACATTTGCAAACATAGATGGTCTTTTAAGATTATTTTGCAAATGTGAAATATTTTGAAACAATGTTGGTCTACTTGAAATATTTTGCGATTTAGAAACTTTTCGCAAATCAAAACAAAACTTAGCTAAGTGACCAACTCTACCATAAAAATCATAATGATACACATGAGCATGCTTATGATGTACTTTTTGTACATGTGTGTGTACATGTCATGAAGAAACTTGATGAGATACACAATGAGCATTAGTATTCTTATGTTTGTGTGCATCATACTAAAATTTAACTAAATAGTCTTTTCGGCCACAAATGGAACATTTATAAATTTTGCTATACATGTGTGCATAGTGAGTGGATGATTTTGACTTATTTGCACTAGACTTGGCACACATATTCACAATCTTCTTATGGTTGTTAATACATGTAGTTAGAGTTGAATCTAAAGAAGAGCGGTTTTTAACATTGTTCAACTCATCATTAGGCATATTAGCATTAACATTAGAAGTAGAACATAAATAGTTATTTATAAAAGAAGCAGTATTATTTTTTATGTTCTCTATTTCTAATATGGCATTATCTTTTTCATGAGATAAGCTAGAAATGGATGAGGTTAATTTTTCATTTTCCAAATTTAACAAGTCATTGTTTTTTTAAACATAGTATTTTCTTTTGCAATGATATCAAATTTGGAAACTAGCTCCTCATGGTTGGATTTTAATGCAACATGCTTTCTTTTTAAATTTAAATAATTATGATAGAATTTGTTGTAGGCTTTAATTAATTTCTCATATGCACATGCGAGATTAACTATAGATGATTCACTATCGGGTTTGGACTCGCAAACCTCACTATGGCTATCACCTAGTGCCCGTGTGCACGATGATGATCCACACTCACTTGAAGAAGAATCCTCCAAACTACGTCGGATTTCCTCCAAGTTGCCTTGATGCGTTTCAATAAATTTTCATAATGTGTAAGCGCTATCAAAATGAATAAATTTGTTAGACATAGATGAATCAAACACATTTAGTAAATATTCACATTCTTTTATCATTTTTACTCCACTTGGATTTCTCCGAGGTGGGTACAATATAAGTTTCATCTATAATATCCCATAAATCAAAATGTCTAGATCTAACAAATATAGTAAATCTAGAGCACCATTGGTCATAGGGAAAATTATCTATTCTAGGAGCAACATTAGGATCATAGCCTAAACAAGGTGCACAATGTATATCCATAATTAAAAAAATATGCAAGTGAGATACAAATAATCTGAAAATTAGATTAGCACAAAAAGATAACGTGGATCTTTAACTCAAGGTAATTAAACTTTAAATCAAAGAGCATCAAGCTCTGATACCATTTGAAAACACCCGGATGCAACTAGGAAGGAACCCTAGAGGGGGGTGAATAGGGTTTATGCTAATCTAATCCTAATACCAATTAAAACTTATTACCAATATATCCTAGTAAATTAGATATACTACAAAATATATATGCAAGGATATGAAACAAACACAAGGGTGAAACAAGGTATAAACAATATAGTGGACAAACTAAATAAGGAGACAAATGAGATATGAGCAATGAGCACAAATATAAATGTACGCCAATGCAAACTTAAACACAACCAAATGATCACAGAGTTCGGACCTTCCGTCCTACGTCTCCGCTCTCCACTCCCGGGGAGAAATTCACTATCACACTGGGTTTTCAACGCTCACTGATCAACATTCACAACCTCACAATGTAACTACACTAACTACCACCTCAAGCGTTGGTCTCTAGCCCATATCTCCCTTAAGTGTTAGGAATTACAACCTCTCTTTAGGCATTACCACATACCCTACCCCTCTTAGGACGACCCCGTCTCTCACCACACACTCCTATTGGTATACTAGTATATTACAATATGATCTACACAATTAGGCTCTCTACAAAAAATGGTTGTTCTCTAAACAAGGTGAGAACTCAATTAAGCATAACTCAAAGTTACAATCTCTCACAATCCCAATTATACTATGTATGAAAATACTAAAAGCTCAATGTGGTTGTGTGTAACAAAGAGTAAATCAAATCAAACTAAACTCAATTAAGTTCTACTTATGGAAATAAAAATCAAACCTATAAAATATCTAGATTGAGTTTAAGAAAACTTCTCTATATGATAACAAGAGAGAGGGAGAAGAGTTGACTGCTCAAACACCAATGGATGATCTCCACTTGCTCTTGTGAAATTCTCTTCACAAGCTAAAACTTAAAATACTTAAAAGCTTTTTAAACACACTTAAACAAACTTTAAAACCCTCGTAAAACTCTCTTGAACTTGTTTAAAATATTTCTTAGATTTTTTCTAAGTATTGAGGATAGAGCGGTATATATAGGAACTCAAGACAATACCCTAAGGCCCAAAAAATAAGGCAAAATACCCTAAAAATCAAACCAGGAAAAACTAGCCGTTAGGCTGAAAAGAAACTATCAGTCGACTGACTACCGTGCATCGGTCGACTGACTACAGTGTCGTCGACAGATTTTGGCAGTTTCTAAAATTTTACGTATCTGGCTTTATAAAATCAATTAGAAATAGTAAATCAACTCTAAAAAACATCAAATTTTGAGGGAAGGTTTTAGACATATATATAAACATGTTAGAAAAAGAATTTTGTAAATATCATTTCCCATTTGAGAGAAATAATTTATTTTGTAAACTAGTCAAAAACCAAAAATCTGGAAATTGTACAAAACTAGCCGTTGTGAGGTTATCAGTCGACTGATGATCTCTTCGGTCGACTGATGGCCTCATCAGTCGACTGATCAGTCGAATGAAAAGAAAAAAAGACTTTTTGATGATTCCTAGCATTTTCATTAGTCGACTGATCAGTCGACTGATAACACAATATCAGCCTGAAATGAACTGTAAAACTAAACTTTGAAGTTTCTTTAAAAATATCAAATAAGTTCAAAAAAGTATAAAACTTTGGGAAATGATTGTAAGCATGTAAATGAACATATTACAAAAATAATTTTTGGAATTACACTTTAAATTTGTAAAATATCATCATTTTTCAAAATAGTCCAAAACATAAAAATACAACAACACTTGTTTTTTTTGTTGTCATTTTGACTAAACCAAACCATGTTTTGAAACTTTATAAAGTGATTTTATAGACTTAATAAAGTATATATAAACTAATATTGAAATCTTTAAACAAATAAAATAATATTTCTTAAAAACACCTATATTTTGATAAAATCAACAAAATCAACAATACGTATGTGTGATTAATATATGAGCTTAAAGTATCTACACACATAATATAAAACCTAAAACAAAATTAACCAAGCTTGAAGATCTACAATATAGCTCCACTTGGTAAACTGTGCGGATGAAGCTTGATCTTGAAACTTGACTTGAATTGCATTGGCTTCAACCACTATTCCGTCAACCTCCATTGGATTTGATCGTGAATGCTTGATTCCATCCATCCTCCAACGTATTGTTTGCCTAGAATAAATAAAAAATACAAACACTAGACAAACAATATTTGTTATAAATTATTTGTTAATCATCATCAAAACAAAAGGACCCAACAGGGGGGTGAATAGGGTTATTGCTAATCTTATTAGATATTAATGCCGATTA